>JASFDF010000497.1:0-17572 GCA_036937115.1 Nidularia sp. FH-822889 | reverse complement strand
TTTAGCAATGAATGGAGACAGGCAGAAATATCAGGAAATCATATCAGAGAGTGTCGGAAGATGTTGGAAAGGATCGTGGATGTAACAGTGTTCCTGTAAGGTCAGGGCTTGTGGATTTATTATTGGAATTTCCTGACTTGGGAGTCTTAGCTGATTTTCCAGAGTTTCCAGATGACCTGGAGTTCCTGGTATTATTCCCACTAGAGGTGTTTGATGAAGTATTAGAAGATTGTTTCCCCTTATTAGTGGAAGACTTAGCCAATTTCTCAGCCTTGTCAGTGTTGCATTTATTGTGTGCAATTTCTGTTTGATGCTCCCAATAGTGAGCATCAACTGCATGGACATTGCTCCAGAGTTGAGCAAGCATCTGAGCCTTGAGATAATGCAGGAGGTCATCCTTAATGCAGTCAGGCAATCCAGCATAATAATGGAAATAGAGAGCAGCATCATCCCAGTGGAGACAAGTGGCAATATTATTGAATGAAATGTTATATTTCATAACATGTTGGTTTTCCTTCATTTTGAGAGAACTGATTTCATTTTTGCATCTCCAACAGGATCTGGGGTAGCAAAATTTGATTGTAAAATTGTAATAAACTTGACATAGTCAGAATGACAAGTTTTGATAGGAGAGGGTTCGAGAATTGCAGTTTTGAACAGCTTAAGTGCAGTGCACTTGAGATAGGACAGTGCATAATTTACTTTTACCTTGTTGGTAGAAAATGCAGCTGGACAATCCTTGTAATTGAGGTGCAACTGAACAATAAACAGTTGTAATTTATCTGGACTGGAACTGTCAAAAGAATCTGGTTCCTTGACTTTAGTTTTGGCTGAACCGGTATGTTGTTGCTGATTAGCAGCAATGGTAGTAATAATTGTCCTGAGATCTTGGAAAACTCTCAGAACATCCAGTCCAAGCTGAAATTATCCAGGGATAGGAGGGGGAGCTTGTGGTAGTGGGCCTGGGTTACCACCTGGGCCACCTCTGCCTCCACTGCCTCCACTGCCTCCACCACCTCCACCACTGCCAGGGCTACCAGGGGAACCAACACCTCCTGAACCTACAAAGGGAGAGCCAGCAGGAGGAATTCCACCAGGGCTACCAGGTGGTGTTCCAGGAGCCTCCAGAGCTGGGCTCCTGGGTTCAGAGGGATTACCACCAGGATTATGTGGTGCAAGAGTATTATTGTGAGATGGTGGGTTATCAAAAAGCGAGTATGTAGGAGACCTAGTAGGTCCTTGAGCATGTTGTGAAACACTTTTGTGCTGAGCAAAAACCGTCTCAGGAGTCTCAAGAGTTTGAGACATACCCAAAATGTTAGATCAAGAAGGTGGGGTCATAGGACCAAAAAACAAGAAGGTCTCAGTGTTTTGAGGATCTAAATTGATAGATATGTGACCTCTACAAGGTGGCATGAGAGAGATAGCATGAGGGGTTGAGATTAGGACAGAAACTGTTCCTGCCTGTCTTGCAGTCTGAGTAGTTCAAGGAGGAATGGCTGAAAAATTGGTGTTGCAGTGAGTGCAACCAAAAGACATAGACAAAATGTTAGGAACAAGGATGCAAGTTATTAATACTGTCACAAACTGGTCTTCCCAGGATATAGCCCAGAGATGCTGGACAGATAGAGTGCATGAGGCCACCAAGGAGAGACTCCAGAGACTCTGGGAATATCTCTGGTAAATGTGTTCAAGTGCTACCAGGGTACAAGAGTTAAGATGAGCAGTAACTTCAGCTTATGTGCTGTGCCTCCTTTGTTCCTAATGCCCAATTTACAAATAACAGTGAGTGGGTTGATTCAGGTATAGTGGGGATCAATACTCAACTTCCTGACCGAAAGGTTTGGTCAGGAGTAATCTCCAGAGACTGGAGATCTTGTTGAGTGCATAATGCAATGATTAGAAGGGTAATAACCGGTAGAGATGAGAGAGGATGATTCAGAGGTAGCTAGAGACTCATAAGGATGTTGAGGACAATACACAATTAACAAACTGAAGTACTACAATACATTTGAAGTACTTAAATACTAGAAAGTCTTAGTAATCAGAGATATATACAAAGCACTATAATCATACTAGTGCAATGGAGAAGTAAGTGGATTAAGAGATAGAGAGCATATGACAAGGGCTAAGGAATATGAACTGAGTGTTAATGTAAAGAGGTATACTGCAAAAAGTATAGTGTGTGGCTGAAACAAAGTAAATATCAAAAAGGAAATGGACCAGAGTAAACCTGAGTAAACCCAGAGATGAGCGAAAAGTCAGGAGAGTGTTGGGATTGATTGTGAGCAGTATGGAGATGGTGTGCACTGTACCATATAGGGATATGACAGTTAGCATGAAATTCAAGCAATATTGAAGTGAGATCTAGCTGTTATCAAAGTTAATTAACATTGGCAGGAATGTCATAATATACAGAAGGCCATTATTTTGAGGTAGAGCTCTATGTAATTCAGCATGAGTGGAACATGGATTTGGACCTTAGCAAGATTGATGTAGTAATAGTTGTTAAATACTGTAAGGCTATACTAGGTGTGTTTCAACACTAAGTATGTGTATGGCTGTGAGGACATAACAGTGATTGTAGGTCACATGAAAATCACATGATTCAATAAATTCACAATATATCCAGTGGATTGATGGGGAAGAGATTGTGATTGTATCCAGCATATTTATTCTTATTTTCTCCAATATCATATCCAGCACATTAATGTAGTTTTTATTTTAAATATAATCTTGATTTCTCCAATGGATATTATGTGGATTTATTTACAATAAATACAGTGAATAAAGATAGAATTTATTATGGAATTTATCAAGAGTTTATTCTCCCTATATCTAGCAGATAGAGGTGTGTATATATTTTATTTATGTATTATCAGATGGTGCTAATATTAGACAAGTGCTGAGCTTGGCCACATCATCAGCAAGGGATTCCCACAATTTTATACCCCACCACTGCTCCACACTGTCCCTCCCCCTGTCCTTCTCATGATCATGGGTACTCACCCTGCTGTCAACTATGATGATAGCAATGACAACAACAGCAATGGTAACAACAATGATGATGACAACCATGACAGCAGTGACCATGACAATGACAATCATAGCAACAACAATAATGAAGGTGATGTGAGGGATGGAGAATGAAGAGCAAGAATGAGGCCTAAGGCGCATAGCAATTCACTGTGTAGCCCCAACCTCCTTTCCTATCCACACCACCAGTGACAGTGGGGCAGCCTCCCCAAAAAAACCCCCCTCCACAACCAAAAAAACTCCCACCACTTGCAACCGTCCCATCCACCCTGAAATCTTCCCCACCACTCCAATATTACCTCCACCACCCCAACACCATATGCAAAAAATGCCCTGCACACCCCAAACTGCACACTGCTCACCACCCACTGTTCAAACTGCCTGCCCATGAATGCATTCCCCACCACTGCAAAACCCCACCACTCACCTTGACACAATGCCAACCACTGTGAAACTACCTCCCATTGACTGTGCAAACTACACACCACTGCAGAACTGCTTACCCACCATGAAGCTGCCCACTGCAAAGCTGCCTACCACATAGCTGCCCACCATCAAGCCACCCACTGTCACAGCAGTTAAGCCTTTGTTACAAGTCTAATGCAAAGTATGTGAGTTTAAAGTTCAAAGTTTGGTCTAACAGCAGTGAAACCACATGTTAGGTTCTTTGGTTTGATGTAAGACACACTTCCTATCATAAAGGACAGCTTTCAAGTTGCTAAGTCTCTTTCTAAGAGAAGCTTAGGTTTGATGAGCTTCTAGACAAAGCCTAAAAGGTTTGAGTTGGTTCAGAGATCAAGGGACCTGAGCAAGTTGTCACAAAGGTTCTATTTTCCTAGGTCAAGCTGAGGAGCAAGACCTGAGTACAGGTGTCTACTTATGATAAACTACAATAGTCTCTGCACAGTATTCTAAGTATAAATACTGTTGTAGTTGGGTAGTCTAAATATAGCTACTCATGTGATAGTTATTCTAAATAAAGAAATGATGTTGCATAGCAGGTTGCTTGTATAGGAAAATTGTAACACCCACTGCCTGCAAAACCACCTGCTACCCATTATGCAAACCACCCAGCCACTGCAAATGTTCCCCCCACTGATGTGAAACTACCCCCCACCCACTGTGCAAACTGCCCATCCACCATAAAACCAACTGTTACATCCTGAAAAGGAAATGGTATCTGTAGGGTAGGTATGACAATATAATTGCTTTACTGTCCTACAGACTGCTCACTACCTCTCAAGTTTGTTGGGGGTAAGTCTGGAGTGAGATAGTATTCAAAAATGCGATACAAAATGCTCAAGATAAAGTAAAATGATGTCGGACACTATGCTAGCTAGATAGAGTGAATGGTCTTCCTTTTCACTTATCTAGCTATAACTCTTTGAGATGGTCTTCCTGTCTCTAGAGTTTGCAAGGTCACTTTGTTCTAAGGGTAGATAGGTCTCCTTTTAATATAAATCTCTTTAATCTACAAGGGTGGTCTTCCTTCCCTTGCAAATACCAATAGTCTCTCTAAAATATAACTAGGGATGGTCTTCCTTTCCCTCTTTAACTCCCCAAAGCACAGTGGTCTTCCTTCTGTCTTTAGGTGAAGATCTCAGGAGATGGTCTTCCTTTCTCCTGAAATCGCACTTTTTGCCAATTAAGCCAAAAGGGATGGTCTTCCTTTCACTCAGACTTCTCAATTCACTAATACAACTCAAGGACTTAGTCCTGGACTTTGTTATATGGTACTCAGTTCATTGTTCTCTTAGATTAGGGTATAAGGTGGTTTTCTCTCTCAAATTGCTAACTCTAGCTAGCACTTCTAAATTTGAAACCAAACTGGAATCTACTCGACTCTCTGACTTAGCATTGCAGAAGCTGACAGGCTTGTCACTGCAGATTGCATTGTGAGAGAACAGGGGCCAAATCCCTGTTATCTTGTCCTTCCTTATCCTTGGGCTTTTATCTCATCCTGAGAGCTATTCTTAGCTCATTTCTTGGTATGGTTTCAGTTTGCTCATATCTCAGGCATTGCTTACCAGTGATCAAATGTTTATTCATATTTATTATCTGGGAGGGCGTCTCACCAGAGCCTTTGTCTTCTATTTTGCTCTCTTCTTCAGAGCCTGACTAACACAGATAACACTTCATTCCTCTGTGTCCCCCTTACTTACCTTCCTTCTGTGTCTTGTAGGTTTCTTACTGACTTAGTATAGACCTGTGTACCTTATTCAATATTATTTCATGTCCCATCTGCCTATGATCATCCATCAGATCCTCTTTCATGTGATGTCCTCCTATGTTTCTTATTCTTCATTGTGTGTGATTGTTAGGGCTCACATCTGAAGCCAAACAAACACCACTGTTGCTTCGGTTTGGCTGCACTATAGCTGTCTCCGTTCTCCCCAGGTTCTGACTGCCAGTGCTATATTGAACACAGCTGCACTGTGAATTATCCTTCATTCTAGCTAGCCTGTTCTCTCCTGTACTTAGTACTTTATTATTGTACTCTGTCCTGTCATAGCTAGCTGATCTCACCAAATATCATACTTTTAGATGCTGATATGTGGTATTTCCTTAGTGTTTAGGTGTAGATCCACCTAGGGCATATCAATCCACAATTTCTACCAACATCTTCTGACACCTTCCAACATCATGTTATAATTTCCTGATATGCTTCTGACATTTTCTACTATTTCCATTTACCACTAATCTCACAACTAATATTTTCATTATTTGATGCTCACAATAGAATTACTATTTCTATGTACACTTCCACTTAGTTACCTTTCTGCTCTTGCTTCCACTACTTTTATTATGTGTCAAGGACTTTTATTATTCCTCATATCCATAGCATTGTTACTTCTGCTTTATTATTACAATTAGCAATACTTGTATTTAAGTAGCTCATTCCTGTACTATAGTCTCCAATCCAATATTGACTAAGATCATCTCTAGTCCCTGATCAAGTTACAACTAGTCTTCCAATTCACTTCCAACCTTCTGACTCTCTTCTGACTAACCTTCTAGTCAACTTATGTTGACTAGTCTTATCTTGCCCTTGACACTAGACTTGGACTCTAGTTGTCATCACCCTTTGATCATTCTGACACCCTTCTGATATCCTGTAATTATCTTCTGCCATGTGGACCACCCACCTAAGTTAGAACCCACAAGAACTGGAAGGGTGCAGCACATAAGCTGAAGCCAACAGTTCTTACCTTTGGTGTTATGGTCAGAAATTCTTCTTACACTACTTCCAACATTTCTCTGACATAGCACTATTGTAGCCTATGACTTCTAGCTCCTATTTCCCTTTTGGAATGAGACTTGACACCAACTTTCAGATTACATCCAGGTAATTGCCAGTGCTGCTGCATACATAGTATATCTGTAATGTATTTCAGTGAGGAAACAGTGCATCTCAGTGATTTTTCTTTATTTTTTGGGGTTGATAGCATGGGAAGAGCATAGGGAGAGCAAGATATACTTGGTCAGTTGGGTGTCAGTGACATATCATGTCACAAATAGTTACATATCTGACAAGCAACCTTCATCTTGTATGTAAACTGCTTTCTATGCCAGCAATGATACAAAAAATCACTGAATGAGAGGAAATATAAATGCTGAAGATGCATCACTCGTATGAGGACAGATTTCATTGCTAACATCGCTCAAAGGACGTAAAGTAAATCATTCGTCCAAATTGGGACGAAGCGGTAGCTTGAACCAGCAGAGCGGACCCACACGAGCGACGCCGTTTTTGACCCGCTTAGATCAGCTTCCTGAGCCACGATATCAAAAAAGCGGCGAAAGCCGAGTAGAGCTGAGCGGCGGCAACAATAGCAGCTACATTATCTTGCGCAAGTGTGCGTATGCACGCAATCTAGCATGAAAAATACGTGGTACCCTACTGAGACTATGACGAGGGATGATCTGGAGGTCAC
Organism: Nidularia sp. FH-822889; assembly: GCA_036937115.1. Taxonomy (NCBI): domain Eukaryota; kingdom Fungi; phylum Basidiomycota; class Agaricomycetes; order Agaricales; family Nidulariaceae; genus Nidularia; species Nidularia sp. FH-822889. The sequence goes on along the minus strand of JASFDF010000497.1, from coordinate 10,601 downwards.
CTCCTAGATGACATGCTTTTAAAGTTCTGGATGATATATTGCAGTTGTGGTACTTACAATGGAGAAGTAGAGAGGTATGTACTCCAATCTCTCCCATTTGCGATGGTGATCAATACAATCGGACGACTTTTGAAAGCAGTCGGCCACATGCTGCCGTGCCTTGAATCTGCAGTGGAACTGCGCTGGGCATCTCGGACATATCAGAAGCTTCCAAGTGTATAAGTAGCATCGTACTAGAGTGAGAAGGTATTCCTTGGGAAACACAAATCATTATCTAGTCACCAATATGACAGTTGTGATTAAGTTTGATTGTATATGTGCTTGTAGTTTTCCTTGCGATTGTGGGTGTATCTGGACTTCATGCGTTAATGTCTGGCCCTCGATGTTAAATCGATAGTACTTGTAAGTACTCTTTCCTTATTTTCACACTATCTGACACGAAGGGGCCGTCTGTCACATGTACGTGGTGTAAATATGACAGGCGTGTCTGCTTTCTTCTGAATTCTGCCTGTACAAGTTCAGTGTTCTGATACTGGATTAAATGATCCTCGGGGGAAAAGTGAGAAGCATCAGCGACTTTATTAGGATCAGAGCTGACATTTAGTGATCCTGTGATAAAATTATCCCGGATGGCATTCCGAGGCTGGAACTTCTATAATAAATTAAACCGGCTGACAGTGTGTACCATAAGGGCGTCATTTCTCGCATAAAGATAAATAACACCGTAAATGTGGGCCAGCGCGCATGATTTATGCCACGGTATCAGCGATCAGGAAATTCTCCTTGTGTTTCTGGGATCAACCCCTCACGGCAGAGGTATAAAATATGATCCTAATAGCGAAACAGGAGTTGTGAAGTCCCAGCAGATGTTGGCAATGGCACGTCTAGTTTGCTTCTTCGTTCTGCTATTATCTCCAATCGCTTCTGGATTCCCCTCACACCGATCTCTGGCAGGGCTCTCAAGAGAAGAGCTAGATCTTATCATCCCTACATTTCAGATTCGGGCACCTCAAACTCCTCCGGGCCCATTAAACGATACGTCTGCGAAACTTGTCAATGATGCAGCTCATCCTTGGAAGCCGATCGCCCCAGCTGATGTGCGTGGTCCCTGTCCTGGCTTGAACACACTTGCATCTCATGGGGTATGTCTGCCATTATTTTACGCCTCCTAATATTCCCTGACATGAATGGGTTAGTGGCTTCCTCGTTCTGGGATAGCAACCCCTGCACAGATAGTTACTGCCGTTCAAGAAGGTTCCGTTTTCTTTTTCTTTTTCAATGATCTGGATATTTAACATTTCCATACATAGGCTTTAATATGGGGAATGATCTGGCAGTCTTCGTTACCTATGCTGCAATGCTTGTGGACGGGAATTTAGTTACAGACCTCCTGAGCATCGGAGAAAAGACCTCGCAAACTGGCCCTGATCCTCCCCAACCTGCAATAGTTGGTGGACTTGATACCCATGCAGTTTTTGAAGGTGTGAATTACCCATACCACTTCGACATGATGCGACCAATACTGAAAAAAATCAGGGGATTCAAGCATGACGAGAGGTAAGATATTCCGGTACTCCCGGATGAAATCCAACTCTTAATTAAATTTACTTCAAGGTGATGCTTTCTTTGGAGACAATCATAGCTTCAATGAGACTTTATTCGACCAGGTGCACATTAATGATCCAGACATCTCGATTAATGGCGCTCACATATAACCTTAAGTTCGTCGAATTCAGTAACCGCTTGGGTGCGGGAAATTACAACCTCACGGTCGCAACAGAATTGAGGTGGCAGCGGATCCAGCAATCCTTAACAACAAATCCTCAGTTCTCCTTCATATCACCACGCTATTTTACTGCTTATGCAGAGTCAGTGTTTCCGTTTGTCTTCTTCGTTGACGGAAGGAAGGCAGACGGTCAGCTCAGTGTGACGAATGCGCGCGGATTCTTCCAAAATAGTCAAATGCCCGACGATTTTTTCCGAGCTAATATCTCTATTGGGCTTAATCAGGTTGGAGCAGCGATAGGCAGCATTTTTAGTGCTCATCCTATTCTACCTGGAGCTAATCAAGGCGCTGGAAACTATATCCTAGACCCAAACTCTGCAGATTTCTCCAATTTCTGCAAGCTGTACACAGATTTCGTAAATGTCACCGTCAGATCTCTGTATCCAAACCCGACAGGCGTTCTGTTAACGGCGCTGAACACAAACCTCGGCTTCTTTTTCGGCCCTTTGAAAGGTTCCGGATGCGTTCAGATCTTCCCATTTGGACAGTAAATCGCTCGATGGTGCTATCAATTTAATGCGGATGCAGTCCTCGTAAGCGAACAGTTTGGGGTACTGGATATGAATTAGGTTGGATAAAATAAATAAAATATACACTCGTCGACTCGTGGCGTCGATATCATATACTAGTTAAAAAACTGACCGCTGCTGGCTCATTTACTAAAGACTTGGACTAACAAGCTGAATGCTGCAACTGCTAGGAAACTGGAAAGTTGGTCATTGGCTACATTGTAGGCAAGGTGTTGCTCTCCTAGTACTCCTTCCAATAATTATGGAAGCTCAACATTACTTCTTCATCAAATTTTGTGAATACACAGCACTTGTGACAGCTACTGAAAGAGCAAAGCTTGATTACCAGGCATTTACCCTTGATTAGAATTAGTCTGCAGATGGAAAGTACTGTTTTCATGTTACCATTGAAGCTCTTGCTGCATATGCAAAAATATGGGAAAAAGTGAACAATATTCAAGCTCATGAGGAAATGATTCAAGATAAGATAGATTTTATTCAGCAGAGTCATGAAATCTTTGCTGGGAGTCAACTTCCTTTCCCTGAATTTCTGACCAGAACAGCAAGTCCAATACAACCCTATGTATACTCTATGTAACCTGCACTTCTGGCATACATAGTGTATGTTTACTGTACATAGAGTCTAGATACACTGTACCTTGGTCCATCTATAAATGACAGGACAACACATGTGAAGCATGCCACCAGCAAGTTACATGTTGCTTAGTCTCCTTGAAACAATGGATTAGTCATAATTAATGTAAGCAAGGCATTTGACAGTAAAGTAGTGGACCTGCAAAGTTGTTCCAATGTCATGTGACAAGCATGATAGCATCTGTATTGGGTAAAAATCTACAAAATTACTCATTTATGAACCTCCAAGCACATTTTTACAAGATATAAGCCTGTAGAATTAAATAAACATCTGATACAAAATAAGAAGCATGCAAAAATGTGTGATTCAATGTTTTATTTAAGAATAACCACCAAACCCCTCATTTGCAGATGCATCTCACTCCAGCTGCACTTGATGATGGGCAAACAGGGCAACTACTTCCTTTCAAGAGTCTGATGATCCTGATCTCAGACTCAAATTCTCATTTAGATTTGCAAATCAGTCTTCATGCTTTATGGATGCATACAGCAAAGAGCTTATTGGAAGTGAAGCTGCTTGGGCTGCTTGCAAATATTGAGGACATTGCATGCTTCCTGAAACCCTCATGAACATGGAAAAAGAAATTTTACAGTAGACCTTTTAGCATAAAATTCATACCTGTAATTTATAATCTTGAACTTTTAGTGTCTCATAATCTTTGCTGTAGACACTTTATTGAATCTTACTGTACATAGATTATTTTTCTTATTATTATTCCACCAAATTTTATTATTCTGCCTTAAAACTTTGTATATACCCTTATCTCTGCATTCTCTTGATAAAATCATATAAATCATAGAATATTTCAATTTTCAAAAGGATTGTTTTTTATTTCTGGAAGTGGTTTTTTTTAGCAGTTCTGTACCATCAAACACCATGTAAATTTCTTCAAAATGATCATTTGATAAGCCAATAATCACAAATAAAATAAAGTACTATCTTCCAGTGAACAAAAAAGGTGTCATCTGTGATTCACAGAGGTAAGTGATCTTTGGTATTAGTGCTTATTACTCTCTTATTATTATAATACAAATTAGCAATCCAGTTGTGGTATATTGTATTTCAAAGAGGGTATATTCTGTGAGCTCAAGTGGTAATTTCTGTGTGATAGTAGAGCTTGTTTCTTATAGTAATTTATTATAGTCTATGTTATACATTGATTTTGCATCTCTTCTTTCTGCTATATAGTCCAATATCTACTCCTAAGTTTATATCATGTGATATCTTGATCTCTTTGTTTAATTTTAATTTTAAATGCTCAAGCATCAGCTCCTGAAAGACATAGGCAGGTATTAGGAAGTCTGAACTGTGGCCATAGACTAAAGTCAACAGATTATATGAGGTTAGATAGAACTTCTGAGAGTGACCAATTTACTTGATGGCTACTGACAGAGGATGCAGGGACTGACATTGATAAGAAAGGAAACATTTCTCTTACATTCAACATATCCTGTGGTGGTGATGTGACATCACTTGTTAATACCATATATCCTGAACTTCACCAACAAAATCTTACTGATCAGTATTTTCTTGACTTAACCATTTTGTCATGCAAAAATGGTGATGTTGACAGTCCAAATTCTGATATTCTTGCCACATTTCCTTCAGAAGAACAAGTTCTCCTTAGTGCTGACACTGTCAACTTAGAAGATGAGGTACAGAACCATGATCCACACCCTGTTGAATTTTTAAATTCTCTGACTGCTGCTGGATTAGCACTGGCAAAGCTTGCCCTGAAAAAAGGCTGTCCACTCATGCTACTTTGTCATTTAGATTCATTAAAGGGTCTTTGCAATGGTACTAGCCTGATCTTAGTAAAGATAAGGGCCTGTGATCTAGAATGCAGGATCAGCAGTGGAGATGCTAGATATTATAGGAAGTCAGTTCTCATTCCATGAATGGTTTTAGAACCTTCAAATGAATCATTACCAGTAAAATTTTGATGCTGATAGTTCCTGTTCCCCATGCATTTGCAATAACAGTAAGCAAATTTCAAGGACAATCAGTCAAAAATGTTGGATTAGACCTATGTGCTCCTGTATTTCTCATGAGCAGCTATATGGGACTCTTTCCTATTGTACATTTGGGAGCTGTATTAAAGTTCTACTATCTTATGATCAAGAAAATTCACAAACCATTAATATTGTATATAAAGAAGTTTTGACAAATGTTATTTGGTATATTTATTACATTCCAATATTGAAATTACACCTAATGTATGTTACATGCAGGTTCATTTTTTATTTTCCTCTATGCTAATTTTATCAAGTTAATGTATATATTATGACACCTTATTTACAATTTAAGAAATTCAAGACTGAATGGACTCAGTTGATAAAATATGGTGTTTTTACATCTGCAATCTCTCCTGACATCTTCCAACACTTTCCAATTCTATGATATGATGTCCTGCTTTGCTTCTGACAATTTCTGCCTGTTTCCATTCATTGCCAATCTCTGAGCTATTGTCTTTATTATTTTTCTGCTCATTTATGCTTCTGCTCTCATTTCTGCTACTTTTATTATGTGTCAAGGACTTTTATTATTCCTCATATCCATAGTATTGCTACCTCCACTTTTACTATTATAATTAGCAATACTTGTATTTAAGCAGCCTTATTCTGTACCATAGTCTCCAATTCGAATATCAACTAAGATCACCCCTAGTCCTCTGACTAAGTTACTACTAAGTCCTTCTAATTCACTTCTGACCTTCTGACCTTCTTCTGACTTTCCCTTTAGTTAACTTGTGTTGACTAGTTTTACCTTGCCCTCAACACTAGACTTGGACTCTAGTTGTCAATATCTTGTTTAACTCTAACATGCTTCTGACACTGGTAAATATCTTCTGACATGTGGACCATTTGCTAAGTTAGAACCCATGAGAACTGGAAGGGCACAGCACATAAGCTGAAGCCAATAGTTCTTACCTTTGGTGTTACAGTCAGAAATCCTTCTGACAATACTTCTGACATTTCTCTGACATAGCACTATCATGAACTATGACCTCTAGTCCCTATTCTCTCTTTTGGAATGAAACCTACAGGTGTCTCACAACTCAGATTATTAGTTGTGCTGCAGAACTAGGATTAAGCATGCATACTAGGGGATCCAGGGGGCTTCCCTCTGGCAAGCTGTGAACACATGCCTAAGGCCTCAGTGTTAGGAGCATTAGCAACTTTCACTGTGGCTGCAGGCACAGGTTTATAGCTTGTTCATCCAAAATAGATGAGTTGCTGAACTATATGTACACTGTACATAGAGTATATATAGACTCACTATCAAATATGACCAACATCTAAAGTGGCACAGTAGTGCCTATACATGTACCATACATACACTATATGTACACTATACATACAGTGTATATGGACTTACTATTAAATATGACCAACATTTGAAGTGCCTATACATATACTATATGTACACTGTGATATGCCATAGGCAGATCTACACCTAACCACTCAGAAAAAACCACATATCAGCATCTAAATTATAATATTAGTAAAAGCAATTATCTACAACAGGATAGAGTACAATAACAAAGTCCTAACTACAGGAAAAAAACAGGCTAGCTAGAATGAAGGAAAACCTAGAGTGCAGCAGTGCTGAATATAGCACCAGCATCCAGAACCCATATGGAACTGACATGACTAAGTTGTGACCAAGAGTGGTTATAGTGCAGCCAAACCAAAGCAACAGTGACAGCATTTGGCTTCAGATGTGAACCCTAACAGTCACACACCAAGAGAGAAAAGGGAACACAGTAGAACCACACATGAAAGAAGACCATAGTGATAATCATATACAGGCATGACATAAAATAACAATAAATGAAATATACTGAACTATGCTACCTAAGTAGGAGAGCCTACTTTGTGTTGATGGAAGATAAGTAAGAGAGACCCAAATGGATAAGTTGCTCTGATATGTAGTTAGGCTCCAAGAATGAGAGCAAAATAGAAAGGAAAGGCACCTGCAGAATAGCAATTCTAAACTACAGAAGACAGCACCTATTCAACTGTATGTATAGTACACATACAGTGTACATAGACTTACTCAGTGATAACAAGAAGATTGTGAATGGGATTGGCCATAACAACAAAAAAGTGGGACCTCTAATGGTGGGATATAATTAGCTTTTAGTGGGATGGAAGTTGTCATTAGTGAGATTGGTGTCTTTTTTAGTGGGATTTCAGAAGTGCTGTTATATGCCAAAAGTGTGGCTGCTGGAATGCTGCTTTCTGGTCTCAGTTGTGCTGAGGCCTAGAGCCACTTTTGTGGAAGGGAGTTTTGAAAATTCCTCTTATACCCCCAAATGGGCATTTTAAGAAATTGTTCAAATATAAAGGTTATCTGTGGGTTATATACCTCTATTTCTTCTTGAGAAAGCAATAAAGGAATTATGACTGTGAGGCATAGAAGAAATAGGGAAAATGAGTCATTTACATTGAACACCAAGTCAGGGGGGTTGAATGAAAACAATGTAGAAGGTTTATTGTGTTTATTTATTGCTGAGCTGAAATTAGCAGAAACAAAGGCAAATCATCAATTAAAAAATTGTATTTAGAAAAGCTTCTGAATGACAATCATGGTGCTTAGCTAGATGTTATCATGAACTTGCTTTCCAGGATTTACTTGTTACTGTTTAATAGTATTAAAAATAAAAGCACAACAAGAATTGAACCTTTGACTGCAGTTACATCCAATCACATGACAAATATCATTAGCAAAATTAACCACTACACCAAACAGGCTCAAGTATGTACTATTTTTATAATATTATGCCACCATGCTCAACTACAGGATTGCAAAAGTTGGCCCCCACCAGCACCCCCACCACCCTGCCAGTCACAAAATCCACCACACAACTGCAAAATCACCATGTCCCCACCCCACATCTGTGGACACATCCCCATCACTTGCAAAAACTGCTCCACATCCATGAACACACCCCAACTGCCTGCAAAAACCACCCCATGTCAATAAACAGACCCCCACCACCTGTGAAAACCACCCCATGTCCATATACATGCCCTCACTGCTCACAAAAACTGCCCCATGTCTGCAAACACACCCCCATCACTGCAATAATCACTCTATGTCTGCAAATAGACCCCCCATCACCCACAAAAACTGCCCAACATCTGCAAACATGCCCCCACATCTGCAAACATGCCCCCACCACCTGTGAAAACCACCCCACATCTGCAAATCCACCCCCACCCTCCACAAACACTACCTACCATCATGTAATCACCCTGCCCACTGTGCCTACCACCATGAAATTGCTGAAATAACCCCCACCTCCCTGAAATTACTCCACCTGCTATGAAAGTGTCTCTACCTCCTGGAAATCACCTCCATCCCATCCTCTTTATATACTTACATATATTGTAGTAATAAGTAGATATAATAGAGTAGACTAATAAAACTATAGTACAAATAAGTATTTCAAGGAAAGGAAAAATATCTAGGTGCAAGCACCATGAGAGAATCAGCAGTAAGTTTGGAAGATTGGATTGAGTCACACTTAATAGCAAGTCTATGTACACTCTATGTACAGTCTACATATAGTATATGTATAGGCTCTGAGTGCAATACTTTAAATGCTGGTCATATTTAATAGCAAGTCCATGTACACTCTATTTATAGTCTACACACAGTCTACACATAGTATATATATAGTGTAGGTAGACTCTATGTACAGTCTACATACACTAGGTACAGCAGAAATGTTGGTTACATTGAGTATATGTACATTCTACATATATCTGTGGGGGAGTGTTAGGTGCAGATAACATGGTAGGACTAGGAAGAGATACCTGAGCCTCCAGATATATCTTTGGAAACATGTTCAAGTGCTACCAGGAAGAGAGGGTCAAGATGGGCAACAGCTTCAGCACATGTGCTGCACTTCCTTCATTCCTAATGCCCAATTTACAGATGATTGTAAGTGATATGATTTAGGGATATGAACAATCAATACTCAACTTCCTGACTGGAGATTTGGTCAGGAGGGATCTCCAGAGACTGGAGATCTCATGGAGTGTAAAGTATGATGAGCAGAGAGATAATAACATGTAGAGGTGGTTGAGAGTGTTTAGAGGTAGCTTTAAATACTGAGTAGAAAGTGAAGAGACTTGTATAATTAACAAACTGAAGTATTACAATACATTTAAAGTACATAAATACTAATAATATAAGAAACCAGAGTACATATGCAAAGCATTAAAATCATACTAGTGCAGTGGATGTCATATCCTTATATGATGCAGCATATGCCATCTCCGGACCACTCACAATCAATCCCAACACCTTCCTGACTTTTCACTCATCTCTGGGTTTACTCATGTTTACTCCAGTCCACTTCCATTTTCCATTTTTGTACTTACTTCATTTCAGCCACATACACTATACTTTTCATAGTATATCTCTTTGCATTAACATTCAATTCATATTTCTTAGCCATCAACATATGCTCTCTATCTCTTAACCCACTTACTTCTCCCTTGCACTAGTATGATTATAGTGCTCTGCATATTACTCTGGTTACTTAGACTTTCTAGTGTTTAATTACTTTGAATGTATTGTAGTACTTCAGTTTTTTAATTTTATTAATCTCTCCACTTCTACTCAGTGATTAAAGCTACCCCTGAACCATCCTCACTCATCTCTGCTTGATAATCTCTTCTCATCATCATATTTCATGCTCAACAAGATCTCCAGTTTCTGGAGAACTCTCCTGACCAAATCTCCAGTCAGAAAGTTGAGTATTGACTACAATGATACCTGGAACTTATCACTCATGGTCATCTGTAAATTGGGTGTTAGGAACAAAGGAGGCACAGCATATAAGCTGAAGCCATTGCCCATCTTGACTCTCTTACCCTGGTAGTGTTTGAATATGTTTCCTGGAGATATTACCAGAGTCTCCAGAGTCTCTCCCTGGTAACCTCATGTACTCTATTGGCCTGGAACCTCTGGGCTTATCCTGGAAAGCAAGTTTGTGACAGTGGAGAAGTAAGTGGGTTATAAGAAAGAGATCATATGACAAAGACTAAGGGCTATGAATTGAATGTTAATGTGAAGAGATATACTACAAAAAGTATAGTGTGTGGCTGAATCAAAATAAGTACAAAAATGGAAAGGGACCAGAGTAAACCTGAGTAAACCTAGAGATAAGTGGGAAATTGGGAAAGTGTCAAGATTAATTGTGGGTGGTCCAGAGATGGCATGTGATGTGCTGTATAGGGATATGACAGATTCTTGGTTCCAGGTACTTGAGCAAAGTTGTCACAAAGGCTATATTTGCTTAGGTCAAGCTGAGGAGCAAGACCTGAGTACAGAGGACCACATATAATAATATATGATGGTCTGTGTGCAATATACTAAGTATAACTACTGTTACTGTTAGCTGGTCTGAATATAGCTACTCATGTGATAACTGTTCTAAATAAAGAAAAAGGTGTTGCATAGCAGGTTACTCATATAGGAAAATTATAACATATAATGTTGATGAGAAGAGATTTAGCAAGTGAGGATGGTTAAAAATCTTTAGAGGTAGCTTAGTCAATGAGCAGAAGCTAGTAGTGACATTAATTAACAAACTGCAGCTCTACAGTACAATTGAGATAATTAATTACTAAGG
>JASFDF010000496.1:4079-17594 GCA_036937115.1 Nidularia sp. FH-822889 | reverse complement strand
GCAGAAATCCTTGCCCATAGACTTGCCTTTTTTCAATTTCTACATGCAACTCTTGACAAATGGGATGAGGAACAGTGAAAGAATCAGCAAGACAATTCTAGCCTGGTGGGAAAATCAATTTGTATTCTCTTGGAGATGATCAATGGATTGAGCAATTCAGGTGAAATTGGTTTTCAAATTTAGAGATGTTCTGATACCACCTCTCAGCTAGATTCACTTGAGAAGAAATCCATCAGCTAGTCAACATGCTGGATCTCCCTCTTCTTATAAAATGCTCACAGACAAACATTGAAGAGGATAGGGTCACAGCACTTTGCATGCTTCTTCAATGCTTAGCATACCCAATTTGTCTAGTTGATGTTGAGATGCAATTGGGATGGGAAAGATCTTGATTCTCTCAAATAGCACACCTTGTTGCACTCATCATATTTAATAGATGGAAGCATCTATTGCACTTTGATCCAATATGCCTTAATTGAGCAAAACTCACCAAATTTGGGAGAGCAGTTGCAGCAAAGGTGCACCACTTGATGTAGTGGTTGCTCTTATTGATGGTACACTACAAAAGAATGCATATCCTTCTAATAATCAGCAACTCATCTACAATGGGTAGAAGCATGTCCATTGCCTAAAGTATCACACATTAATCTCCCCAGATGGCATTGTAATATGTGTTTATGGCCCAGTGGATGGCTAACACCATGACAAAACTGTCTACAAGGAAAGTGGATTGGCAAGTCTCCTTGACATGCACTTCTGGACTCCAGATGGACAACCACTCTATATCTACAGTGATCTGGCATACAACATTGGACCACACATTCTCTTGCTATATCAGTAACTTCATTGATTTTGATTAAACAACCATCATGTGCCACAACAATTTTTGTTTAAATGAGAAATGTTTAAACAGCTTCTTAGCATAAAGACTTACTGATATTAATTAAGTGCATATTTTTCTTAAGTATCCTCTATCTATCTATAACAAGCATTTATTTAAGCAATGTTTAAAAACATTTAAACCATGTTTAAAAAAAGCCACCTTAAATAATTATGAAAATACCGAGATAGGATTTGAACACACAACCTAGCAATAATCAACTCCTTAATCCAAAGCAAGAATAGCTGCTTGGCTATAATGTCACTGGTGGGGTAGATTGTGATAGCTATTTAATTCATCACATCCAAACATTCTAGTGCTCAAAATTTTGCCAAGTCCAACAAGACAGGTAGCTTGTCATGTAGCTTATGCCCTTGTTTAATCAGTTTAAATAGAAATCAATACATAGTGAAATTGAATAACACTTCAATTTTGTAACACTCAATTAATGAATACTTGGGCAATTTAACCTTCGATTAAATAAAATTTTATGTCTGGCTTCACATATAAGCAGTTATTCAGAAATGCATTATGACTAGTTTGCAAGCATTTCATGATACCTCTATTACTTGAACTTTTGCTGTCTGCTTTACTTTACATTTTTTGGCTTTTCTGTCAATTTCCCCCTAGTTATATCAGTTTCATCTTTAATAGTATATAGATAGTCTATATTTATTTGTATGCAAATGCACAACTTTGTGCTTCAGTAATCATAGAAGTGCACACATGTTTCACTTGCACAAATTAAAATCCTGCATTTGTGCAATCACCCACTCACTTGTACAAGTATCATGCGAGGGAAATCAGATCTACATAAGCAATGCATATCTTGTAGATCTTAATAATTATCTCAATGCTGCCATACAGAATGGTCTTAGTGCTATCAGAAATTTGATTTTGCAATTGATTCTCTGAGTGTTATAATGGTACCAGATTGGGCTATGAGAACCAGTAGTCCTGGTGTGAGAGGAAAAGAATTATTGAACATCCACTTTCCAAGCTATGCCAAATAATTTGAAAGAAAGAAGGGTAGCAGTGAATGTGTCTGTCAATTATTTGGCTAAGTTATTTTGGCTTGCAATCAATACTTGCACTATATCAAACCTTACATGAGCATGGTGTCACTTTTTAACATATTTCATTTAAATACATCAATAAATGTTTATATTCAACAAAGGATCTCTAGTGGTTCACATCTTAGTCAGAAAGAGGCAGAATTGAGTACAGCTGTGCTAAAAATCACACATTTTATACATATGACCTGCATGATCAGGGTCCAGCCTGAATCAGCACTCAGCCTGACTTGTGCAGTCAGTGTCCTAACAATTGTTTTACAATTTTCTGCTCTGGTTTTGCCCTAATTACAGTTTATATGTGATCTTGTGCTTCATACCACTTGTGCAAAATTGCTGCATTTTGTGCATATTTGTGCACATGTTGACCAACTTGTGTGAACCCCACCTACTATTTTAACTTGAAGGGGCACAGGAAAAAAGCTGTGGCACATCTGTGCAGTCTGTGCCAGTCTGTGCAATGTCTGTGCAAGTCCATGCCAAAGTCATCTGTGTACTATTGATGTCTGCACAGTTTGGTAAGATGTTCATGCAGGTCTAGTCAAATTAATTCACCTGTGTATGAGTCTGGGTACTGTCATGCAGCTGACATATTCCTACTCCAGATATCTGGACTTAGTAGCCTTGTCAGTTCTGACTTCTATATGAAACAGGATATAAAATTTTATCTAAAGTGGTAAACATCCTCAGCTCTACTTCCTTGCAGTGGCCAACAACACTCCTGAAGTTGATGGTCAATATCAAGCATGATAGTCTAAATCAATGAGCTATGAATGTGATTCATCATAATGCAATTCAGGGTTGACTTATAAATTACAGAATGTCATAATATTGAAGGAAATGGTCACAGAGGAATGAAAATTCCAGAGGGTGATATTTTATCCCTGGTGAAGCATATTTGATGGTCTGAAACAGAATTTCACATCTACCATTTTATAGATTGAAGTAAACTGTGGAAGATTGGTATGATTCATAAATATCACCAGGGAAATTGCCACATGTTTGAATTCACAGTGTAAGGTGTCCCATTCAACAGGAGCACACAATCAAGAAATTTGGAAGTCAAGAATATGGCCAATGAGCACTAATAGCACTAAGGTGCTTGTAGCACTCCTTAAAAATTCCTTTATTGCATGCACAGGTAAAACACCATGAAGCATTAAGAGTTTGAATGTGAAATTATTTAAGCAAACATATTTGATAGAGTTTTATGACTGTTCATAATGATGTATAAAGGTTTATTCAATTTGGGCTGAAGGGAATGCCTGTATTCAAGATTCAATACATCCAAGCCTGAAACTGTACTCCACATTGCTAAAATATAGCTAAATTACTTTTTTAGACTCAGGAATATGAATATTTTTGACAGATATCTATCATATATTCTGTGGAGATGTCAAGTATAAAATGGCTGGTATAAATTATTGATAAACCATCTCAATCAGCTAGAAATTAATGGGAAAGATGGAATCTACACTGAATGCAGACCAATGGCTGCCATTGGAGGTCAGATAAGGCACCATTGACCACCATTGAATGGAAGTTATTCTTGAGTCCCAGTATGAATTTTGTTGTTAGTAAATGGAAAGATTCTAACAGTCTCCTTGGTGGCTGGTATGGTGTAAGATAGCTGCACAAGATATCATTATAAGGCTGCATGAGACACTGAGTTGATAGTGGTCATTTATTACTCTTGGCCAATACATTCTGAAGATGATCAAAAGCATACACACAAATTCTGAGAGTTTGAGCATTCAGTCATTCAAGAAATTACATTCTAAGCTTCCCAATCTACACAACTCCAGCCCATCAGAGCATTTTGAGATTTAAAATATGTCTGTGCAGTTTATAAGTCAGTCTGTGCCAGGTCCATACTAGTCTGTGCATGTCCATGCCACTTGTAACAAATTGCATACATGTCTGTGCATGTCTGTGTAAATCTGTGCATAGGTCTGTGGCATTCTGTGCTGAGATCTAGATATGGAGGAGTGGGTGTGACCACCTAAATATTTCCAGTTATTCCTTGATTCAAATTTCCTCTTATCATGAAATGCACTTTGATGATCTTATGTTATTTGATGTACTGCAGTAAAATCTTCTGGTTTCAAGTACTCAGAGGTCTTGGTTGGGAACTGAGCAGTGGATAGTGTGGGGATATGTCACTGTACTTAGGTTTGACAAATTTAAGATAAAACAAACCCCGCCTCTCAAAGGTATCATACTGCTTCACCATTTTTAATACAGATTGTTGGGGTAAATTAAAGATATAAGTCAATAATTTACACAGTTGTTCAGGTTTACCTCATTAACCTTCAAAATAAAGAAAGGGAACTAAAGAATACAAACAGGAAGCAAGTCAGGATTGTGAGAGGAGATGAACTGCTGGTGAATTTTGTGTTACATTCTGGCAAACTTCATAAAGAAGTGGCTTGAGGGCTGTGTCCTTCCAAGAATGGAAGTTGAAAGGCTCTATCCATTTCTGATGGGTGGTATATGCTGTATGCACTTTTAAAGAATGAAGATAAGAAAAATAAACAAGAAACAAGGGCCATTGATAACAGGGAGAGTATTTATTATTTTGTAGGGAATATAGGATGTCTGTGCCACCTCTGTGCAAAGTCTGTGCAGTCTGTGCAAAACTGCACAGACATGGCATGGGCACTGTATAGACACCACAGCCTTTTCTCACTGCCCAACTTGAAGGGAACATTCCAAGGGGCATTAATTGTATAACTCATCATTTACCACAGTGTATCAGAGATTACATTAGAGAAAAGGCATTGTTCGCTAGATATATCTATCATAGTTGATAGTAAGCAACCCAAGCCTAATTCAGCACCATTCCAAAATCAATACCTCAAAGATGTTATTGGGAGCTCATGATGAACACCAAAATTATACTATAGCTAGAACAACAGGTATTGGTCCCTTCATATTATTTATGTACATTGTTATGATATTCACCATATGTGCAACTTTGCACAAATTAGTATTGCACAACCTTGCACAACTGCATAAGTGGGACTGCAAAAATATCTGTGCCCTCTTCAATGATGTTGAGACCAAATTGTTTATCTTAACAGAGCACAAATTTTGTATGTGGCTGCTTTGTCTTACAAAAGCAACACTTTCCATAGTGTTGTTCATCCTTGAGAACTGCACAGAAGACAGCTATGCATTAATTTATTCATCAAAAAAATTACATAAGCTTTACTTCACTCATAAACTTTCTTGTCAAACTTGTCCTGTGAAAAGTTAGCACAAGTTAATTTTGTAAGGGAAAAGTAATGTCAGAGGTTACTTTGTTAAGTATGTTATAATGGCTCCATAGCTTAGAGGATAACTTTACATTTACTGCTTCATTCTTTGCATAAGTTCTGAGGTTTGATTCTTGCTGCTGGTCTTATGACAATTATGTCCACAAATTCAAATATTTTTAAGTTGTTTAAACATGTTGTATCTATTATTATTCATACTATCTATAGCAACACTCTAATGTTTAAACACTTTCTGTTTAAACAAAAAGTGTTGTGGGGTATGACAAATGTTTAATCAAAATCAATGAAATGTCTTGCCATATAAAGGCCCAGTGGCTTTCAATTCAAAAATGAGCCATGTTTGTAAGCCTGTTGAATGGATTTTCAAAGAAGTCACACAACAATTTGCATTTCTCAACTTCTCTTGCAGTCAGAAAATCTTACTGTTGCCATGTGGTCTATTCTATCTCATTTCCATTCTACTTTGTAATGCAAACACCATCCTTCATTACCCACAAATTCCTCAATATTTTGCATGCCCACCTCCAATACTCCAAGAGTATTTTATCAGTGACCCCATCAATGATTATGACATTGACAAGTGGTGTCTAGACACTATGGCATGAGGTAGATGCACCTGAGAGAGATGATATTGAGGAAGAGGAGTTGGCAAACATGGTCTAGTAATATTGTACATGATGACTTGGAAATCTATACAAGCTATGTCTTTTTAATCATAGCCTCAAGCATCATTTTCATCATTTCCATCTGCTGGTCTCTACTATGTTCCATGCTTTCCTTTGTCACCTCAGCTAACTCAGCAATGCCATCTGTCATGCAGTTAAGTCAGTCAACAATTTCAGTTTGCATATGCTCATCTCAGGCAGACTGAAGCAGCTTTATATCAGAATCAATGTGCTCTTCAAGCACATCAAACAGAACATTTCAGCCACAGTGCTTGCATGGATGCCCTCCTTGATTTTCCTTTGCAGAAGGACCAGGAGAAGGAAGATAAGGTCACCTAAAAATGACCAGGGTCAGTTCAACTCCTGAGGTTCATTAAAAGAAGAAAAAAATGTTTACTTGTGATGCTGGCCTTGCTTTTCATGCAATGTAGAACTGTCAAGCTGTGTGATGTCTGTGAGAGCCTGTTATTTGACTATGCCCTTCATTGCTGCATCACAAAGCTCAAGAGTTGCTTGTGACTCTACATTGGTCTGTGTCTTGGCTTCAGTCAACTTCTATTCCTTCTTGGTCTTGTGCTCATCCAAAAGAGCAATGAGATCAGTTAATGTCTGTTCACAGGAGTGTTATTCAATTCATGGCTGAGAAATAGTACATGTACTCACTAAAACATGATCATTCCCTTCTTTGTCTGTACCTATTTTCTGGAGTGACTGAGTCTCACTCTTCTACAGATAATGACATCAACAAGAGAGTTGAGACAAGCAGAATGTTGTTCAAAACATACCTTATGGGCCTCAATTATTAATTTGAAGCATGTGTGACAGGCCAAGCCAGTGCAGTCTATAACAGTACCTTTCTTAATCCCAACACAATTCCTTGGCCAATTGATCCCATGCAACTTGTATTGGAGTTCCCCTTGCCTTGAGAAAAGGCCAAATATTTATAGCTTCTAATGCAAGAAATTAGTCCTGGAATGGTAGCCAGCATGAGTTTCTGGCATTCTTCACCTGTTTCAAGTATTGAGAGGCACAGATGAGGGCTCAGGGCTTGACAGTGGTGACATAGGTGTTGCAGCTTGTACTGGTTTGACCAAAGGGGTAGGTGAGATAACTATAGGTGTTGGCTCTTTTGGCAGGTACCCAGACTCACACTGCCAGGTTGAAGAAAGTTCTTTTACAGAACAGCATGTCTTACTGCAAGTATTGTGTATTGGTAGAGAAGATGGTTGATATTGTGGAGCCATGGTAATATGGCATGTATGCAGCCACCCCTTGTTTACACAAATATAATTGGTTACAATACCAAAAGCACTCATTAAAGTAAATACTAGAGAGCTGGAGTTGAGCCCCTGGCTACCAGCTTTGCAAAAGTACCTGAGGTTGGTTATACCAAAGTGCCTAGGACCCAGAGTAGTTGATACTGGACAATAAATCCATATTAACATACTTGGTGGTCTGAAACCAACCAAATAAAGATTAATATTGGTATATAAATCATAATGACCATTCAAAGGGAAAGCAACCAATGGGGAGATAAATAATGCCCATGCCAATTCTCAGAACTTCTGAAACTAGAGACAAATACAGAAACAGATTGAAAATTCAATATCTACCTGAAAAGCGATACCAAGCAGCTAAACAAGTATGGAATAATGATAACCACTTGAAAGCCAATAGCTGAAGTTGCTATTACAAGGCTAGAACATAGAAAATGATTATTCTGTGAATAAACCAATGAAAGCCTAGTACTTGATAAATAAAATTCATTTGAGTACTATTACACAGTACTTATACATGAAGTAACAACAGAAATATTAAGGAAAAATAGGAATAATTCAGAAACTGAAAAGATCATAATATTAGCATCAAAACTGCATTTTACAGAAGGATATCTATATCTCTGTATGAAATCTCAAGTATAGATGCTATAAATAGTCCATAGCTATTAATATATGGACAGAGATGCTTTACTCACTCCCTGAGAACAAACTGTTTTAAGCAGAGTAAATTTCGGAAAAATCAGAAACTATGAATAGAAATGTCAGAAATGATTGCTAGGATGTTTGACAGGCATCAATGACAAATCTATAGCAAATTTTGGATCTGTCAAGTTTTAGACAGAGAAATAAGAAAAGAACTGTCAAAACAGTTCTATAAAAATAAATAAGGCAGTTGCACATACTTGCAACTTTACATAAATAGCAAAGAAGGACAACTAAGCACCCAGAGGCCCCCACTGATAGTCCGAAGAATTCTTAATATTTATTTAAAGTTTCCATGCAAATGGCTCCTATGTTATTCCTTTTGGATTGTTTCTAAATATGGTTTGGAAATTTTGTATATAAGTAGTTAGGAAGGCTACTGGGCAAGAGAGGAATTGCTTTCTGACCCAGTGCCTTCACATTGAAAGTGTAGGATTGTGTGGATTATTCAGAGTTGATTTTCTCAGGAAATATAAGAATTTTGAAGTTTGTCTTTGACAACTCTAAGTTTGAATTGATTATTGCTTCAGAAAGGGTTGGAAGACCACCTTTCTTGAGTTTTGAGTTTGAAATATTGTTCTAAGTCTTAGAGGAAGGAAAACCATCTCTCTGACACTCTCCTGAACTGTGGAAGACTGAATTTTTGGAGAGAAATATATTTTTTAAGTCCATCCTTGCTGGAAGACCCCTGGGTGACTTATATTGTTAGATTGTGCTTGCTTGGAAGACCCTTGCATTTTCTGAAAGTTCTGGTTGAAGGAAGACCACTTCCAGAGTGTTTGCTGAAGTCTATTAACTTGGACTTAAGTATATTTATTGTATATGAACAGATCTCACTAAGATTGTTGAGAGAAGTTCAAACATTTGAGTAGCAACTGAAGGAAGACCACATTTGTCTCTCAAGCCTTCCCTGTACAATGTGAATGCTTTTTGAAGACAGAAAGTTCTTGGAGTTGAAACTTGACTTAAAGACTTTGTCTTCTAAGTACAAATTTGATTTGATAATTCTTCTGAGAAGAACTGATTCTTGTCCCCACAAACTTGTGTGTAATTTAACATAGTTTGAGTGTTTTTGGAGGTTTTTTGGTGTGTTTAGAGATTTAGATTCACCCATACCTTTAGGTTCACTTATTCTGTGTTGAGCAGCACTTCAATGGGAAAAGCCACAAATAAGTCACTGGGCTGACTCACATCAACATTTTGCCATGGGTGGCTCCCCATGGCTCCACATAAGCTCTCTGTTTCCTTACCTTGCTTGTTGGTATCTAAGTACTTTAGGGTAAAATATTCAAAGACTCATGTTGATAAGTGCCATGATTTAATGTCAGTCAAGTCTGAAGCAGGTACTAGGAGATTAGATAAAATATATCATGTTAAGAATTTCTGCTCAGTATGAAGGTTATATTTATGTGTTAACTTTTAGCCTTGAGCAAAGGTGCTAGCTTGAAGCTAGCTTGAAGGCTAAAATGTTCTCTGTCATGAAGACAATTCAAATTTTTTTTGGCAGTCTGTGGAAGATACTGTACATCAGCTGAGCACACCACTGTTTGACAGAGTGCTCACAGTGAGATTGTGTTATCTTACTGGGGCCATCCAACTTTTGTTTTCATATCTGGTATATGCTATACACCATCAGTCCATTGTCACAACCATTCAGCTGTCATAATTGATTTTCTTCACAACAAATGGGTTCTGAAGCATGAAACTTTGTCTATGCTATCTGGGCTATATAATAAACATGTACCTGTGTTTTTTTTTTTTTTACAAAAACAATCACCTAGTGGCAAGGTACATTTTAGGTGGGTTGTCACACATATTCTATCCCAGCAAAGCAGAGTTTCAGTTACCTCATACATTAATGTGATTGGCAACTGATGTGATGTGATGTGTACAACAATACAGTAAGGGACAACCAAACATGACAAAAATACATATACTTTTTAGGAGACAGATTGAGATGCTAGATATCACAAATAACTGTGAAAACATCATATTTAGACTTGGATGGACATATTTGCATGACCTGATTTCTCATTAGCAAGGATTTTGATCTGTGACCCTGAAAAATTTGGCCAAACCCCCCAAAAAAAGAGGGAAAAATATGAAAAAATATGAAATCAACAGATCTCATTGAGAGCATTCTGAATATGTAAAAAAAAAAGTCCTAAAATATCAACAAAATATAGTCTAAATTAGGCTAAAATTCCATTACATAATCTGCCTATAGTGGGCAGCAGGCACCCATACTATTATCCCTGCAGTGTTGCAAAATGACCTAGTGTTGTAAATCACAAATTATGCCACAACTACTGCAAATTGAGGTCTGAAACTTGGCACAAATATTTAGACAAGTAGTATAAGTATAACTCTGCCTTTTATTTTGAAAAAAAATTATGCCATGGAAACATCAGGCAGATTTTGCAAAACTAGGTCACTTATGACTATTTCAATAGTAGCTTCACAACCTCTCAACAAAATAAAATAAAATAAATATTGTAATGAAGCAGAGATTTCCACCTTCCAGCAATGTAGATTTAAACAATTGCAGCAAGGAATTGGAGGTGTGATGTTGCTGTCAGTTTACATTTTGCAACACTGCAGGAATGATAGTAGCAACAGAATTCAAATCCACTCAACATAGTAATGCAAGGTCAACAAAGGAAGACAGCTGGATGATGGAACATCGGTGGCCTCAACAGAAAATCCCATAAAAATAGTAAAGTCTTTTTTATTTTATTAACTACTAGTACATATATTTATACTAACTACTATTAGTATTGAGGTTGGTTCAAGCATTATAGGGAAGTGTCAAAGAAGGGCTTTTCAAATGCCAAAGACTTTGCACATCAGTATTGAAAAGGGGCTGGTGTCTGTAGGGTAGAATGACAATAAAATTGTCCTACTGCCTTACAGACTGGTCACAACCTCTTAAGTTCATTGGGGCAAGTCTGAAATGAGATTGTATTCAAAAATGTGATACAAAATATACAAGGTCAAATAAAATGATGTCTGACACTATGCTAGCTAGATATAGTGAATGGTCTTCCTTTTCACTTATCTAGCTACAAACTCATCAAGATGGTCTTCCTGTCTCTAGAACTTGCAAGGTCACTTTGTTCTAAGTGGAAATAGGCCTCCTTTCAATATAAATCTCTTAAATCTACAAGGGTGGTCTTCCTTCCCTTGTAGATACTAATGGTCACTCTAAAAACTAGATAGGAATGGTCTTCCTTTCCCTCTTTAATTCCTCAAAACACATTGGTCTTCCTTCTGTCTTTGGGTGAAGATTCCAGGAGATGGTCTTCCTTCTCCTGAAATTGCAATTTTTACTAATTAAGTCAAAAGGGATGGTCTTCTTGTCCCCTAGACTCCTCAAATCACTAACACAAGTCTGGGACTTTGTCATGTATTTTGTTGTATGATACTCAGTTCATTATCTTCTTAGATTAAGGTGTATGTGTGTTTTCACTCTCAAGTTGCTAACTCCAGCTAGCACATCTAGCTTTGACACTGAACTAGAATATGCTCATATCTCCAACTTAGTGTTGCAGGAGCTGATGAGCTCATCACTGCAGATTGTGTTGTGAGAGAACAGGGGTTAAATCCCTGTTACCTTCTTCATTCCTTATCCTCAAGCTTTTATCCCATCCTAGATGGGTATTCTTGGCTCATTTCTTGGCTCAATTTTGATTTGCTCATATTTTAGGCATCTCTTACTAGAGATCACATGTTTATTTGTATTTATTCTCTGGGATAGTGTCTTGCCAATGCCTTTCTCCTCTATTTTGCTCTCTTCTTCAGAGCCTAGCTACCTATCTGACACTTTGTCCATTTGTGTTTCTCTTCCTTATCTTCTGTCTGTGCCTAGTAGGGTTTCCTACTTAGATACCATAGATTTGTACATTTTGTTTATTATTATTTTATGTTCTGTCTGTATATGATTATCTGTGTGGTCTTCTTTTGTGCAAGCTTCTACTATGATTCCTTTTCTCTCCTTGTGTGTGACTGTTGGGGCTCATGTCCAGAGCCAAACAAACACCACCATCACTTTGGTCCAGCTGTGCTATGGCCATGCTCAGTTACAGCTTATCCATATTGGTTCCCCCAGGTTCCAGATGTCAGTGTGATATTCAGTGCTGCTGTGCTCTGCAGTTTCCTTTATTCTAGCTAGTCTGTTTTCTCCAGTATGTAGGACTTTGTTATTGTAGTATATCCTGTCATAGCTGGCTGTTTTCACTAATATCATAATTTGAGTGTGGATATATAGTTTTCCCTTAGTGTTTAGGTGTAGACCCACCTAGGGCATATCAGTATCTAAATGCCTGTCCATCTGAGGTTATTTGCTGGTTCATAAATTGCTCTTGGCAATTCATGAGTACCCAACAGAAGGGATTGACTGGGAAGGCACATGCCTGGGCAGTTTGATACCAAAAGTCACATTAGGTAGTCACAGTAAGGGTAATGATGTCAATTGAGGCTGTACTGAACTGAATTGTATCATTCCATACCCAACATATGCACATATAAGGTTGATTTGGACCCTGAGAGGACCTAAAAAGTGCACTGAAATGGCTGAAAATTTTGGCCATCCTTAAATGTTGTGGGAAAAACTTTGGAGATGTGTTTTTTTGTCATCTTTTCAGGTTCTGAGTTCAGATCTGCCATCAGTTTTCCTCCAAAAATTTAGGTTGCTGAGATATCCATTTTGTCATGTTTGGCTGTCCCTTACTGTAGTACATGCCTCCATTGCATCATCATTGCAGCTGCAATTACCCAGATTATGAGGAAAACCTCTGATGACTGGAAGTGAGCCAGATGTGTAAAATTAAGAAAGTGGTGCTAGCAGGATTCAAACCTGCAACCACACATATGGCCTGCAATGCTCTCCTAATTGAGCTATAACACCTTTTGTCAAATTTCACAAGTATTCTTCTTTCTTGATCACTAATCTGGGGTTGCCAGCCCTCATGAGCAGTCTTCTTTCTTGCTTATGCCTGGCTTATCAACCCTATCACCTCCAAAAGGTTATGAAAGACCTCTGTAATGGTATCTGTATGATTGCAATCAGTGACAAAGCAGCTACTTTGAGAGTTTTTGAGCCATTGAACACTTACAAACTGAAGGAGGATCTCATCATACTTGCCAGAGCACTTGGAACCCTAGAACAAGGAATAATCCAGAGCTTATAGAGCACATCCAGAAGTACATTGATGAGCATCAAGACTCATTAGTTGCTACACCACACTTCTTTGGGCTTTTTGCATTATGCTGTCAAAATCAGCACAATCCTTATCAACCTTTGTCCAAGACTTCATCTCAGCCAACTTTTTCATCCCATCCTACAGCAGATGCAAGCTGGTCAGGTTATGGACATTACTATGCAGACCATGTGAACCACCAAAACTACTCTAACACCTATTCATACTACCTAACAAGATCTGGACAATGGCTAGATAAGCACAGTGATGTACTTTAACCTCAGTCACACTACTGTGAGTGGAATGACTGAGGGAAGAAAAGAAGCAAGATTCAGAATGATAAGTGATGGGATGGAGGCTGTGCACAGTAAATACAAGTAAATATTTATTTATATCATTGTTCCTGATTCTTGTCACTATCCTCCTTATAATCATCAAT
>JASFDF010000494.1:0-17713 GCA_036937115.1 Nidularia sp. FH-822889 | reverse complement strand
CCCATTCTGTGTCAGTGTTAGTGTCAGTGTCAGAGTCCTCTTCTCATAACTTTTGCTTGTTCTTGTTCATCCTCCCTTCCACTCCTCTGCTTTTAACAGATTGGGTGCTGGTCAGCTATCATTGAGGCTGAATCATGATGTAAGTGCCAAGGCTCAATTGAGGGTGTTTGTGAGGGTCAGGCCTGATTGAGGATGTGCAGCTGACAGGACATCCAGCTTGGATGCTAGTTGGCTGTCATCTAGGCTGAATTCTAATGCAGTGGGCTCATGTGTACAAGTGGTTGTGTTTGCACAGACATGCTGTGCACTACAGAGGTCCATATACATGAGTTCTGTGCTCAGGCAGAATGGGACCTCTACAATGTTTTGCAAGTGCTCATGAATGCCTCAAAACCACCTTTTATATTGCAGGTGCAAAATGTGAGGTTGGTAGGTATTACAAACTTGAAAGTAGTGTGCTGCATATGTATGTCCTGTAATGTTATAATAGCAAAATATTGAGCTTAATTCTTTAAATATTATTAGATGTCAGAGCTGATATGATTGTTAATCCCTCACACTTACATGCAAATGTAATCCTGTCAATTATAAGACTGGATCTATGGGGCTGTATACTGTCTTCATACTTGCATGTCCTCTTTCAGATGCTTTTGGAGATAATAAATTGTTTTGGATGGGTCAAGCATGTTTAACATTGACAAAAACAGAAATTTGAAACAAAGTAGTCATACCTATTTAGTAACAGCTGGTTTATAATTCCAAGAGATTTTCAGAGCGCAACCTGATACATCTGCGAGACCTCACTCACATCAATCAACTTCTTAGCCATCAGATAGAAAGCAATAGCATAAGAATTTAATACTAATGAAGTGATGCGAAGTAGCCTATAGATGAAAGGTACCCTGTGAGTGCTCTAACGAGTAAGGCTAAATAACCTTGTTGTTCGTAGCGACGTCTCGTCGACTACTGGAGATTCGAAGTCAGTAGGGCAATGTAAAGCTAAATAGTAGGTGAATGTAAAATCCAACTACGATTTGTAAGCGCGATTTGGGAGCCGAGGATGAAGGTAATAAACAGTCCCCGAAGGTTGGACTATCGAGCAGAGCAAGAACGTACGACGGAAGTCACTCGTGGACTGTGAACGAAGGCTGACAGAGCCTGAAGTGAAGCCTCCGATGACTGGAGCGAGACACGTTCGAAGTGGGCAAGGTTATGGTGGTGAGCGATGTCCTGTACAAAGGACAGAGATGATGCGACGGTGCGGGAAAAGTGAGGTGAACGCTCATGGATTCAACTACCCCTTTCTACCTATGTATAAGTGGTTTTTATACCTTACAAAGTGCCAAGGAGAAGGAAAACTTAAAGTGTAGAGAAAAGAAATGGGGACATCATGTGCCGAGGGGCACAAAGATGCGGATGAAAAGAGACAGAGAGGGATCGTAAAAAAGGAGATCGAGAAATAAAGGAGGGGAACGAAAGCGGATGCTTCGGTTCTAAGACATACCCGCGTAGTGATCGCGTACGTACGCATGCTTTGAACCCGACGGATGATGCAGTGCCGTCGATCAGTCTGCGTTGAGTTGCCTGTTGCAATGGATCTGCCTGTACCTTGACGCGTTGAACCTAGGCGCGGGAGCGTGAGGTCGTTCAGATGGATTTCGAGTGGTCGTACTTCTTCGTTATAGAGGTCCGTGGTCCCGTGTACCGTACGTAGGCGAGCTGGGACCTCTACACTAACGTACACCTGCTATCTCTTCTCTGCAACGACGAAGAGGAAGGAGCAATGCCGCCCTGGCTCGAAGGTTAGGGTAAAGCATGATCTATATAGTCGCGGATGGTACCAAGCACGGAATCGAACTAAACTGCCTGTCGTTGTTGCTTAGAGTATTCGACGTCGAGGTTGTTTGTCAACAACTTCCAGAACAAACAGTGTGTTATCTGGTGGCGATTTTCAATCGTGCCGTTGAACTTGAGTGGCTTGGCTGTGGCAGTGAGCTGTGAAAGTCATGTGACGTAGCATACACGTACGAGATGTCCTGTATCCGATTCTACACCTAATCCACCGTGTTACCATGTCCATCCTACTGAGTGCCGGCCTGTCCTACTTCAACGCTTCCAGAACCTCACTGGTCTCCTTGCACGCTTCTTCAAATTCTCGGTGGCGAGAAAGTTTTCGAACATGAATACTTGATCTACAGTCGATACAACTTTATTACATATGCGCCCGTACCTCCGTTGGCTGCTCTCAGGCTGTCGATACTCCAACAGCCCTCGGGGTTTTCGTGGCGCACGTCGCAAATACATTCGAAGCAAAAGCTAGCGACAAATCATGGCATCCAAGTTTCAGCCTTTCAGTAGAATGAAAATGCAACACCAACTCTATATGTTATCAGCTTGGGTCAATCTATCTTCAATGCGATTACTTTATTCGTACAGCTCAAGCAGCCCGTTCACTAGTCAGTCTTGAAGATAGTGAGTAATCGATTCAATCTCTCCTTTCAATCTTATTATTATATGGGTCTTTGCGGCCACCGAAACTCCCTAACTCCTCGATTGAAATGTTATTACTTCAGAAATAACTTCAGAAAGTTTCACCACTCTGGCTTCAATGCCATAAAAACGTGGCATATCGCTGGGGGTTGTAGAGGATTCTTCCGGGTGAAAATGCCGTCAACGGTCAGTGTTCCGAAGTATTTGCACCAAACCGGAAGGATTTCTGCTGACTAGACGGGGTATGTACGGACATGAGAGTTTCTGAATAGAATATCCCATTATCCGTGGTGGGTCATTTACGGATGGGGTGAACAGTAAGCCCGCTAGATGAAATCTTGAGCATGTTCTTTAATCGTCCGCTAGGCCTTCATTGCTTGGCGTAAAGTGTTTCATCGGATTACGTGCACAATTCTTGCAAGCGATGTCCACAGCCTAAGTGAAACCCTGGTATGGGGAAACAATCATCCAGAGAATCAAGAATCGTTTTGGAGACACAGACGCGTCTTCAACAGCTGTATGGCATCACGACCCGAGAGATGCGAGAAAATCAGCAATTATGCAGCCCGTGGCTGAACAGATGCAATGCAAAGGTGTGCTGGTTGCTAGTTTGAGAACATCTTTTTTCGAGATTTGCATATCAACTCGCGATCTCCATCTCCACACTGAAGCAGTCGATCGAGAATGCTGTAAATAGATACACACATCGTTTCTAGGTCCATAGATCAACAGCTCAAGGCGTCGACTCTCGAAACTATGCCTAAGGCTACCTGGTCCACATTATAGTCCCATGGCTCTCATTGTTGACAGACTAGACAATTCTACCGGCATCCCTACCCCGCGAAGTATCTTGCAGCTTATTAGAAATGAATTAATTCATAAGGGCTTGCCCATGCACTTTATCATTGCAAGTCTCCCCGAACATTTCATTTGCGCCCAGTTCGCTGCTCTAGCTTAGGGCTCATTTTATCCTATGCTGAAAGTGGTCGAACTTTGAAGCTCATAGTTGACGAACAAATTTAGCTTTTTCTTCCTGGTGGATATGCAATGAGCATGATCTTACGCGATCGTTTGGTATATGCATCCTTGTTTCCCAAAACACTCGCGAATTTCAATCCTCGCTTGTACGTTCCATTCCACTTTCTTGATATTTTTGTACTTTCTTCGCCTCCTTATCGTCAACCTGAAACAACGACAAATGACTCTTTCATTTCCATTTTTATCCTCAAGCTCATACACCCACATTCAAGAAGCGCACGCAACACACATCCTTTAGACATGCTTCACAAGTTTTCGACTGGGTTTTGGACCTATGTGTATCATCATTTTTACCCTGCTGAAAAAGAAGACTCACAAAATATTTGGGGTCATTTGTGGTTCGATCAGAGCACGTCGTGTGTAATCGAAGTAGGAGTAAGTTCCTTACCTTAATCCATGGAATGGCAACACCACTGGTACGACTCGCACCTTGAAGAACAGAGGTGATCTCACAACTCTCTGAACTAGATTCTATTAATTCGTAAATTTGGCTGCTCTTCGTGTATTCAACGGCTCAAGAACACCAGCTGACGATGACGCGTCTCCAGCTAGCAACCCCAATAATGAGACTGAAGCCTACTATTTCTCTGCTTCTTAGCCAATCTATCTTTCTCGTGACATTCTAAGAGGCTCCTCACCCTTCGAAGTTGCGCCGAAGCTGATATCCTAGTTGTTCTCAGACTTCTGCGCTCCAGTGTGTGAATGTGCTCATCACAGGTCACCGGGCATCCCTTCCGTGGAGCCATGCATCGTGCACGGCATCACGCGTCTCTGGGATTCAAATTAGTAAAGATCGCGCATGTATTTGGCAACCGCGACTCATCTACATTGAAGCTGATCCATCTCTCCTCTCAGCGCCGAATCTCTATTGATTCGCAAACTCCCTATATCTTTGGTTGGCTCTGTATATGACTCCTTGACCGTAAATATTTAAATATTGGACCATGGGCGCTTGTGACTCTTCTCAAAAAGGCCATTGTCGCCTACTGGATCAAGCAACGGAAATGATCTCCATTTATAAGGCACTCCGATCTTATTCTTGGGAGACCTTCTATGTAGGCGCACTTCGCGCCATCCGGAATCGAAGTCTTCATAGTGGTACAGTTCAAATTCAGGAAATTCGGCCGATGAGAAGGGTTGGTAAATGTTCTTCAATTTGCTCAGCCTTTGTTCCAGCAACGCCAACTGATGCGTGCTATTTCACTGAATACGTTTGTGTTGCCTTATTTAATCAAATTCAAATTCAAAATTGTAACAAATCTCGGGAGAAGATCGTGGTTTTATATGAAATAGCGAAGTGTATGCCAGCAGTCGTGAAATTTCGTTCACCAATTTCCAGTAATCCTCGAAGTCCAGAAACCTGAGGCTGTGGCACTATAGATTGAAAATATCACTCACTCCACCCATCGAGCGGATGTCACAAACTTCTGGTCTCCATATTTGAGATGTTCATCGAGTTCTCTTTCCTTTTATCTTGAAATTTAATTTCAAGGTCTCTAGTCAAGTTAGGGCCAATGCGGCCTCTTGAGGATGATCAGCACTTTGTGCATTATATCCTTAGAGTAACTTCGGCGATTGAACTTCGTCTGCGTAAGACTATTACCATATCCTTACATAAATGCAATGGTTTCCCTTGATGAACTTCGTTTTTCGAGAAGAAGGTACTCTAACCAGCCCCCTACCATTCTCCGTCACAGGTGACGAAAGATGTCGCATGTACGAGTACCCTCGATCCTTGAATCTCATGTTTGTTTTGTTTATCCATCTCAGAGCATATAAAGGACACCTTGGATCCACAGATTCGTCCTTCCCAAAGTACAAATCAACTGTAGCCAATCCAGCACTTTCTACTCACTCTTACAATCGATCATCATCATGGTATCCACCTCTGTTTTCTTTCTTCTCCTCGGCACTGTTCTATCCGCTACCGCTGCCACCACAGGATCGCAGCAGGACAACAGTTTGGCTCCTGGTCGGTACCATATCAGGAACCGTTCCCAGGCCCGCAACAGGCTTATCGGCCTTTCCGAGCACGAGAAACAAAATTCCGCCTTTGGGGAAATCGTTAGTCTCCCTCCCGGAGATAATGATAGGGCGGATGTTTGTGTTGCTTTTTTATTCCTGCCCTGTAATGCTCTATATTAACACCTTCATTCACAGTTTAGCGTCGAGAGGCGCTCCAAAGATCACTATGTTTTAAGGGCCAGCCAGGGCACCACACAAGACATAGGCGGTCGCATTTATACGGTTGTCACCAACGACGAGACCAATGAAAAAGAATGGAATATTCGCCGAGCTGATAATAGCAATCGTTTCTTCACGTAAATATTTTTTCAAAACCCACCTCCAAAATTCAAATTAAAGATACATTTAGTATCGAGGGAGACGATGGAATGGGTTGGGTCCTTCGTAACG
The DNA here is from genome assembly GCA_036937115.1 of Nidularia sp. FH-822889. Classification (NCBI taxonomy): domain Eukaryota; kingdom Fungi; phylum Basidiomycota; class Agaricomycetes; order Agaricales; family Nidulariaceae; genus Nidularia; species Nidularia sp. FH-822889. The sequence goes on along the minus strand of JASFDF010000494.1, from coordinate 11,770 downwards.
ACCTGGACTACAACCATGTAAGTCTACCGGCGTGAATAATTTTCATATTTAATAAATATACTATCACATTCAGGTTGAATACGACGACATGAGCCGTCAACCTAACAGCAAAAAGGAGCAGTTTGAGTTTATGCGCCTTGACTAGGCTACTCCTGCGAATTTTCTGGCTGTTGATATCGTTGTCGAGAATTTCTTCCTTTCTGTATTTTCTCTCGGCGAATTGCGCAGACAGTTGATATGGGGTATGTTCATTTCTACTACTATCAGCTGGTTTATTAAATTATTTATTCGCCCGCGGACCTTATGTGTACTATGTAAAACCATATAAAAATCTACCACCGCTGAAATCTGAATGTAAAATATGTGTGCCATGCGCTTTATGTATGTGCCATAGAGACCCCATACACAGCTCATATCAAGCCTTCCCAGCCAGGCGCAGACCACGAAAATTCTTCGGCGTCAAAGAAACTAAGAGGGCAGCTATATGACTGTCCAAGTACATAAGTAATCGATTTGAGCAACACAACCTATGATGGTCATTTTGCACATTTATTCAGGTGCGCACGCACACAAATCAACTTTTTACGTGCACAAAGAGTGTCTTGCGCGCACAATCAAGGGCATATTTGCGTGTACAATCGGAGTAATATTGCGCGCACAATCCAGCTCTTCGTGCGCACAATCCAGCTCTTCGCGCGCACAATCCAGCTCTTCGCGCGCACAATCCAACTTCTTCAAAGTTTCAATAACCGGAATGAAATTTAAATCCATGGCACTTTCTAACAGATCCACATATCCTTTAGTTTCAATTATTACTGATATTTCTTCAACCTCACTTCATTTTTTGACTGGAGTGATTCCGAAGGGTGCAATGGTGCTCAATGTCAGAGAGGCTGAATTGTTTATATTGGAAGATATATGATTACTGCAAGCTATAACTAAGAGTTGTCAAGATAGAGAAATAATAATTAGAATATGTTTATAGTGTTTGCTCTGTACTAAGTAGAGTCATACAAGTCCTTAGGATGGCTGTCACAACTTATATTGACATTGACCCTTCCGATTTTAAGGATTCACAGGTTAGTTGACACACTGCAATTTGGGGAATTGTGACGTGGCGCTGAGTCCAGTGTGTAGAGACGGTTCCCGTGTAAGGAGAGCTGGGAATGATTGCCGAATGGTGTGCTAACATTCATGTCTCACTGTGCGATGTCTGGGACACCCTAGGTGTGTGAGGTTGCCAAGTTTTCAGAGTGTGAGAGAGTGACAAAAAGAGGCAAACACAAGAGACCTTTGAGGGAGTACTTAGAGCTGAGCAAAAGCTGCATATTCAAGTTACTTGATTTAAGAAGACTGATGTAGAGGTCTTAGCTCACCTACATACAGTACACAGGATGATGGATCTCTATAACAAAGAAGCATGACCACTCCAACACCATCTGAACAACATCATGCACCTGTGGCTAAGTCCAAAACATGAAGATACAGGCAGATCTACTGCAACCAGCAACTCAAACATGGACTGATCAATGGCACTGCATCCTCATGATATGCATCCACAACTTTTTACTTCTAAAAAAGGCTAGGAATGGGTGTGGGAGATGTTCACTTTATCTAGCACATTTACTGCCTACCATCAATGAGTATAGATTAACCTACTCTGAGGGTAGTTTGATAGTAGTTATCAAAATAAAGAACTTTCCTGTGCCTATTGTGAATCAAGATAGGCTACCTTTTCATATCTGGGAAGGAGTAGTGGGTGCTTAAAAGAAAAGTTGACCACACCAGCTCCAGCAGTAGGGTTTCTATCATATCCATTCATTCTCATGGCTGCTCAGTTCTTTTTACCAGTAGTAGCCTTGATAGCACCAGTTTATTTGGCTCATTTAGCTGCAGATTTACCCACCTTATTGTTTGGTTTACTAGTTAGCTCAAATCCATCAAATCCACCCAGTCCTAAGATGGTATCAAATGCATCAACGACTGCTCGATAAGTTTAATTATGTGTTCTTTCTGACAGGTATTCATTTAGAAACCTATGTGCTATGGAATGGCATGAAAAAGCGTTGCAAGGCAAGCCGCCTGTATTCGAGGGTTTCCATGTCTTCACTGGCACGACGCTGGTGGCCACTAACAGTTACACACCTCAACACCTTCGTCTCGTCTAGGGGATATTGTCCCGTAATGACAGCGATATTCAAAGCCTCCGTAACCGGCACTAGATAAAACGTGGGGCGGGTGCCTGACATGGTAATGCAGGGTACAGTCATCTTCTCCAATCGCTGAAGGCCTCTGGCCTCGCGTTTCGAATTGTTGAATTGGTAGGCTGCAATGGCCTCTGCGATGACTTGGGCTTGAGCATCTGTTGGGTTAGAGAGCGTCTTGTCTTCTACCAAGACCAATAATATCATGGTCGGCCGATGCAGAAGAATCACGTCGGTCTGTGCATTCCTATTGGTTTCCCCGCAAATAGTCAAAGGGATGTTGTAACGGGTGGAAAGAATTGAGAATCGATCCGCGAAGCCTAGAAGGGACAGTGTTTCCCTGGCAAAATCGTCGATAAACGATTCCTGCGTTGCTTGCGTGGCAAGATCAAGATAGCTGAGATATCGCATAGCAAGATCAGATATGTTGGGATCGTCGAAACCGATGGGAGTCGTCAGGATATCGGGATCGAGACCATCCAGGGAGGGGTTTGCACCAAAGCGATCGTAGAATTCGGCGGGAGGTGTAGGCTTGATGGTGATGTGGTATGCTAGCAGCTCCGCGGCGGACCAGTCGCTCCCCGACTTGGCTAAGCGTATGAGATTCGCCATGGCAAAAGAGAATATGCTATTTAGCCTCCGAGTCAGTTCATATCCGCCGTCAAATAGGACGACGTTCACTCACTAAATGGCAATAAGTTGAAAGAGTGGCTTCGTAGTCACTCATGTGACGTTGTTTATACAGTGCTTTGCATAATTTTGTGAAAGTTGCGTCGTTTTCAAAACAGTCACGTGGTAGCGTACCTGAACCAAACAACTACCGGCGGTGTACGCGGAGCGCGCGCTACAGTGCTATGCATGAATAATTGCCGCTTCATTTTTTCGTGAACGCATTGACAGTTGATAGTGCCTTGCGGCAGATCTCGGCTTCCACCCTCGTATGATCATTGGGACGAGCATTTTGAGGCAGAACCTCTTCGCTAAATGGGCCACTGACTGCTTGAAGCCAATCACGCAAAAAATTGGCTGCTTGCAGGGCGGAAAGTGGGGTGAGGTAGAGGTTGAGTCGCCGGCAGTGCTCTGCCGCTGATGGCCTTACAACAACGTCAAACAGTTGAAATGCGATTCTCACAAAATCAAGCGGCAATTAAACATGCAAAGCACTGTAAGCGATAGTAGCACCCCCTTCTCCCTGCACAACTGAGGGACGAACTCCATGTTAAACGTTATTAGCACCCATCTTATTCTGGATACATATGTATCATTTAATTTTAGTATCATCTACCTGCTTAGATATCCTTTATTGGTGTGGGCCATCCAGCCAGTCTTGGCTGCTAGCAATGACAAATTGAGCATTGAATCAATAGTGCACAAGATCATGGCAAGAATTTGGCAGTGAGTGCTCTTAGAGGCAGATTAGACAGTTTCATATAACCAATACGTCATTAATGGTGGTGTAGCGGCCCTTGTCTTCCTCATGGATCGTCACCCTCAGTAAAAACAAAAAGTCCAGTGAAGTCCAGTGATAGGCAAAAAAACACATCAATTAGTCCGGTAACGGTCATGGCCATCAAGCACCGTCCATCTATGGCCTTATTTTTGGTAATCACTGGACTATGGCCAGACTATCATCGGACTACGGAGCAAATTCGACTGATAAAGGATTTCTTGCTAAATCATTGCGAAACAATAATTTTATGACTAAATCTGACATTATCATAGTAAACAATGATTTCCTAAAAAGATTGGACACTTGGTCCATTGTTTAAGGGGGGGGAAATCATTTTATGAATGTACTTTATTTTGTCGCTGACTGTTACTGGACTAATTGACATGTTTTTTAACTATCACTGGACTTTTCGTTTTTACTGAGCATCACCAGCTTTGCATTGCAGTAGTATTGGCAAGTACAGAGCTAGTGTACACTCGGAGCTCATCGCCGGTGGTTTTGTGACTCAGGTATGTACAGTATCATGTGACTAGGGTCTTAATTAGATATAAACCTATTAATGCCGCACCAGCTCAATAGACCTTGAAAAGTGAGCAGGAGACTTAGTAGAAGCTGCAGTTGGCAATAGCCTCCTTATCAACAACACATGGACACTTCCCACTGCCAGCCACCTGTCTGGTTGCCCTTCTCCTACATCCCACACCCATCTACTTTCTGAAGCACCCACTCTCCCTCATGCCTCGTCTCGCTCACTGTGTTCCTTTTTGTGTGAGTTCCTTATCTTTACTGTCATGAGACCTGAAATGGATCATCCATAGTAATGGATTGTTTGGTGGTTTCTCAGATAACCACTGCATTGTTTGCCTTAAAATTTTGTGATGTGTTATTATGCACAGATTTGTGTGTATATGTTAAATTCTGATAAAGTGATAGCTATATCAAATACACAACTCATTTCCAAAACACAAATTGAGTCATGAGTGTTGAAAGGACGATAGCAAGGGCAAAAATACAAGAAAACTGTAATAAATTGGATGTAAATGTGTAATGAATACAATACAAAATCAGTGTCCTTAAGTACATAGTTAGATAAACTGCATAATGGTGGCTAAATATTGAGGTGCAATGCATGCTACTGAATGTAGTAAGCATGGATAGGGAATGAAAACATTTGTACTAACTAATATTCTAACAATGATATGATCTAGTTCAATCTTCATATGTTTGCATTGCTTGATCTGCATACTCTCTTCTCAATTATTTTTTCAGATTGCAATATTTTATCCATAGAACCACTGCACACTTTGTGTGTAGTTGTTATGACTTTCAGCATTACAGAAATCAATTATGCACCTGTGCTGCCAGGATTTCTTGATGATTTGATGCATGCTTAAGTTCTGGTGTACTACATAACCTCAATACCATTGCTATTACCTAAAACTAAATGCTCCCATTCAAATTACCCTGTATAGACTAGGAGATATGCTCCTATTTGTATGTGCCCCATGGGCAGCCCTCAGTGTCACATTCAAGAATAGTACTGTTGATACCAATGATCCTAATCTCCTAGTATGCTCCCCTGAATCTTGGGTCAGCCTTCCATGCCAATGCCTTTCTTCTCTACACCTCTCTGTATTGCCTTGCCTGCAGAGGTGGGGAACACCCTCTACCCCTTGACCACCCTCCACCTTGTTTCAGGCCAGGGCATCAAGGTGCTGGTGAGTGATGGCCATGGCAGTGTCAGCCTTGCCCAGGCAAGTGGAAGGCTGCTTTCTGAGACCAAAATTAGGGTCATGGATGGGGCTTCTGAAAGAGGAAGTAGAGAAAGGGAAGGGATGTTCACCATCTTGCTGGGGGCTTGAGATGGAGGCTTGAATGTTTGTTTTGTGGGGTCAGATAGCCTATGTGGCCCTCCTCATCATGGCTGTTGCAGGTGTTGAGAGCTGTGGCCATCACTCACCAGAACCTTGATACCTTGGCCTGAAAAAAGGTGGAGGGTGATCAAGGGGTACAGGGCATTCCCCACCTCTGCAGGCAAGGCAAGGCAGAGAGGTGCAGAGTAGAAAGGCATCAGCATGGGAGGCTGACCTGAGATGCAGGGGAGCATACTATTAGGGATGAACTCTCCCTCTCGTCACAAACTCGGAGTCAAATCGACTCCGAGTTTAGGTTTGTCGTTTATTGGAGTAGCTTCAATCGGCACAGCCATCAACCTTTTAGTCCAGAGGAATCTATACGTAGACATTGACATGAGTTTGTGACCAAACGCAGCTCACACCTTGACCTCGAATCTGGCCACGAACCACTACGAACCTCTCAAGGACCAATATACATTAAGATTGATTGTTGTTATCTCACTGTACAACTTGTTTGCCTACCGGTCAGTGGCCAATACGACATATGTTGTTTATGAATTTAAAATTCCTTACGAGCTCACAAGCAGTAGATATTTCTAAAGCTTATATTAGTGTGTCGATGAGTAACCATATGAGGCTCTATGAGGTATATTTAACCTGGCCGACAGCCCGTAAATCACTTCTAGTCTTATTTCACGGATTTGAGACTTTATCTACATAGGCATCCTCTTCTCGGAAATTCCAAAACCAGACTTGGCAGCCCCGAAAAAATAAAGATACGAATGAGGGATGCTCACCTTCCCAATGGCGAAACACAAACATTCTACTTTCCTAACGGACATCCTCGAGCAGGTGTTTTTAAGGGAATGGCCATCATTCTCGAGGAGAGGGTTTGGCAAAATATCGAAGATGCTCGCCGAATGTAAAGGCTTCAAGTGCAAGGCAGGGGCGACAGATTGTTGCTGTCGTCGCATCCTCTATAACTGCCGGATTTTGCAAATGTTAAGTTACATCTGGAAACCATTTGTAACGCGCGAGGTTGCCAGGTCTTATTCCTCCCAAAATTCCACTGAGAGCTCAATCTTATTGATCAATGCTGGGGACGGGCAAAAAAGTGTCTATCTGACTTACCTTGAATCCTCACCGTATGACCTGCCCTGGGGCTGTACAGTGCCCACCGTACCGTATGGGCAAAATAATTAACCGAGAGTCTGTAAGGTACTTAAGGCACCGTAATGAAAATAGTATTGATATCGACTGGCTTAGGCCTTGACGGTGCTTTGCGCACTGTATAATCTGCCCTGGGACTACACTGTGCCCACCGCACCGTATAGGTAAAAAAATTGGCCGAGAGTCCATACGGTGCTTAAGGCACCGTCCTGGTAATGAAAATGCTATCCGCACCGTATGAGTTTCCCTGGGACTACCAGGTGCCCACAGCACCGTACTGCCAAAATAATTGGCCCAAGCTTAAACAGTGCATGGGGAACCGTATGACCTGCCTAGGGAGTGTATGGTGCCCACCGCACCGTACTGGAAAACATGATGGCCCAGGCCTCGACGGTGCATTGCGCACCGTATGACCTGCCCTGGGACCGCACAATGACCATCGCACCGTATAGGCAAAATATTTGGCCAGGGGCCTGTATAGTGCTATTATTGAGTACTGGTAGTAATAGGCTATGGAGGTGTGCAGCTGGCTGCACCACTCATGAGTGACCGGCAGTGTCAGTTATTGTCGACAAGCTGTGCTAGTTATTACAGCAGGGCTCCTCTGACCTATCACGCTGTGCTAGCCAAACAAATCATCCCCTTTATTTTCATTTCGGAGGCCGAGGGACTGCTCCTATTGTCAGGGGCGGTCTATTTCGGTTCAGTCTGGAGCGCATTTCCGTGCGCTCATTTCTCTAGCTAGAGTCTATCTTGATTCTGTAGACTCTAATTCTAATGTAACAACTCCGTATTTCAGATGAATATTTCATTTATCGTTGCTGGTTATTACAATAGTATTAAATTCCCCCCAAATGGGTCATATCGAGCCAAAATAATTCCAGCTTTATCAGTATTCCAAGTGAAAATCCTGGTATGCGAAATAATGGCAACAACCTTTTTTCTAGAACTGTACATCAACTTGTGATCTTCATCCCCACACTGAACCAGTCACTAGACCTATAGATCATCCCTAGGTCCATAGATCAAAAGCTCAAGGCGTCGATTCTCGAAACCATACCTGGGGTACTTGCTCCACAATGGCTCTCATTGTTGACGGTCTAGATAAGTCTAGCGGACCCACTTTCCAGCAAAATATCTTGCATATAATTAGAGATGAATCAATTCAAAAGCTCTTTCCCATGCACTTTATCATTGCTAGTCGCTCTGAACATTTCATTCACCCCCAACTCGCTGCTCTATCTTGGGATTCATCGTATCCTGTGTTGAAAGTGCACGAACTTTGAAGATTATAGATAGTTAACAAAGAAACTTGGCTCTTTCTTCCTGGCGGATTTCAGCAGATATGCAATGAGCATGACCTTATGCAATTGTTGGGTATATGCACCCTTGTTTCCCAAACCACTCACCACTTCTGATCTTCGCTCTTGCCTTCCATTCCACTTTCTTGTTATATTTTTACTTTCTTTACCTTCTTCTTGTCAATCTGAAACAATATTTCTCTTCCGTTATGATCCTCAAACTCGTACGACCACTTCCAGGAAGCTCGTACAATGCACATCCTTCGGATGTACTTCATAAGTTTGCGACTGGACTGTGGACCTATGTGTATCATTATTTCTACTCTACTGAAATGCAAGTTCACAAAGTATTTGGGGTCATTCGTGGTTCGATCACGCTACGCCATATGCAATCGAAGTAGGAATGACTTCCATACCTTAATCGCAGTTAGCGATGACACGTCTCCAGGTGGCAACCCTAATAATAACACTGAAGCCTACTATATCTATGCTTAGTAACCAAATTATCTTTCTCGTGACATCCTAAGAGGTTCGAAGTTCATACTTCCTCACTACCAAATACGACGATGTACCGAAGCTGATGCCCTAGTTTATCTTAGACTCCATCGTTCCAGTGTGAGCATGTGCTCATCCTAGGTCACAGGTTATCCCTTCTGTAGAGCCATGCATCATGCCCGGCATCACGCGTTTCTGGGATTCGGAAGAGTGGTCACGTTCATGCCAGTTAGTAAAGATCGCGCACGTATTTGGCAGGCATGATTCATTATTGAAGCTGATCCATCTCTCCTCTCACCGTCGAATCTCTATTGATTCTCAGAATATCTATATCTTTGGATGACATTGGCTCTTTAGATGTCTCCTTGACCGTAAATATTGAAATATAGGACCATGGGCGCTTGTGACTCTTCCCAAAAAGGCCAGTGTCGCCTATTGGATCGAAGAACAGAAATGACTTCCAGTTATATACACAGCATTCCGACCCTATTCTTGGCAGGCCTTCTATGCGGGCGTATATCGAGCCATCCAGAAACAGAGTCTTCATTGTGGTAAAGTTCAAATTTTGGAAATCCGGCCGATGAGAAGAGTTGGTGACCGTTCTCCAACTTGGTCAACCCTCTTTCTAGCAACACCAGGTAGTGTGCGCTGTTTCACCAAGGAATACATTTGTGTTGCCCTATTTATTCAAAATCAAAATCAAAGTCGTTCAAATCTCTGGAAAAGACCGTAGTTTTTTGTGGATCAGTGAAGTACACGTAAGAGGTTGTGAAATTTCGTTCAAAAATTTCCCTGCAGTCATTCTCAGAGTTTGGGAACCTGCGGCTAGGGTACTATGACCTGAAAATTTCGCGCACTCTGCCCATCGAAAGGATGTCATAAAATACTGGTTTCCATCTCTGAGATGTCAATCAAGTTCTCTTCCTTATACCTTGAAATTTGATTTCCGGGTTTCTAGTCGAGTTCAAGCCAATGATGAGGATGATCAGCTCAATGTGCATTATATTTACAGAGTAACTTTGGTCATGGGATTTCCTCTGCGTAAGACTAATGCCATTTCCTCACACAAATGGAATAATTCCTTGGCCCTCGTGAACAATGAACTTCGTTTTTCGGAAAGAAGATACTCTACCCAGCCTCGTACCATGCTCCGCCACAGGTGACGAAGGATGTCGCGTGTACGAGTGCCCTCGATCCTTGAGTTTAAATTTTGTTGTGTTTATCCATCTCAGAGCATATAAAAGATACCTAGGATCCATAGATTCGTCCTCACCCCCAGAATCCAAACATCTGCAGCCAATCGAGCATTTTTGACTCTCTCTTAAAATCGATCATCATCATGGTGTCTACCTCTGTGTTCTTTCTTCTTTTCAGCACCGTTCTGTCTGCCACTGCTGCCACCACGGGAGCTCAGCAGGATAGCAGCTTGGCTCCTGGTCGGTACCACATCAGGAACCGCTACCAGGCCCGCAACAGACTTATCGGCCTTTCCGAGCGCAAGGACCAAAATTCTACCTTTGGAAAAATCGTTAGTCTCCCTCGCGGAGATAATGAGATGGCGGATGTTTGTGTTTCTCTTTTATTCTCACTCAATAATGCCTGTTATTAACACCTTTATTTACAGTTCAGTGTGGAGAGGCGCTCAAAAGACCGCTATATTTTGAGGGCCAACGAAGGCGCCACACAAGACATCGGCAATCGCATTTATACTGTGGTCTCTACCGACTAGACCAATGAGAAGGAATGGAATATTCGTCGAGCTGACAATAGCAATCGTTTCTTCACGTAAATATCTTTTCCAAAATTGATCTCTGAAATTCAGACTTATGATATATTTAGCATCGAGGGAGACGACGGAATGGGCTGGATCCTTCGTAACGACATAGACTACAACCAGGTAAGTTTACCAGTGTGATTAATTTTAATATTTAATACATATATTACATTCAGGTTGAGTACGATGATATGAGCCATGACCCCGACAACAAAATGGAGCAGTTTGAGTTTATGCGCCTTGACTAGGCTACCCCTGCGACTTTTCTGGCTGTTGAAATCTTGGTCGAAATTATCTTCCTTTCTGTCATGTGTCTCAGCAGATTTAGCAGACAGTTGATGTGTAGTATGCTCATTTCTGCTACTATCAGCTGGTCTGTGATCTCATCTCTTTGCCTGCGGACTTTCTTCGTACTAATTAAAACCATGTAAAAATCTGCTACCTCTGAAATGTGAATGTAAAGCATGTATATCATGCGCTTTATTTAAGTTCCATGGAAATCCTATATATATTTTATATCAAGCCTTCCTAACAAGACTCTGGGCCACCAGGATCTAATGCCACTGGATTTCTACTACGAAAATTCTCTGGGGTAAAAGTAATACCTAGGTAAAACTACGCCTCATATCCATGCTACCTGATAATTCTTTAATGAATCCTAACATTCGGTCCAGTGCAAGGAGATCTTTGAGGCACAGAAGATACTGCTAGTTTATATTTAGATGGACAAGGTGTTTAAAATGGTATGTCTTATGGTTTGCTTTAGATTAAGGAGGGTCTTGACTTCATCTATCTCTTGCGATGGACATATGAGCTAATATATTTGATTCGATCATTATCTGTAGATCACCAAGAACCAGGTCATCGTCATCGTTGGTGATAATGAGACCGGAAAGGTTATACAAGACGTTGCTTGAAGTATTTCTCTCTGGAATGAATATTTAGCCAAAAAGGGTGGCTGCGATGTGAGCTCCAAATCTACTATAGCCTGGCTCGGTCGCCATGTCCGGCATTCTATTCATTTTGAAGTAAAGATAGAGCTGTACCACCTTCCTCAATTGTATAACTGATGGTATGCTTGAGCGCGAAGTCATCAACAACCCTAATCTTGAGCGTTACTAACTAGCATTTAGTTTGCCAGCCCTTCCTTCCCATGATGCATGTATGGTTCATCCATCCGCAAATTATTTGTCTGCAAAAACTGATATTTTGCCTTATTTCTGCATTTTGATTCACTTGATCAAAAATGGGGGTCAATGCCTACAAATTATGGTTAGTCGACAACAAGTGGCATAATGCGTCATCGACATCATAACAAGGCATGCCAGGTGCAGTATACCTATTCATAATCGCTACAGTGACAATGAATAATTCTTATAATGAGCAGGATTTGGCTGGAATGCACTCAGGATGCAGGATCCTTGAATAATAAATAATGATAGATTTTTAGGGTAATTATGGAGATGTTTTGGTGCAAATGATGAGGACTTTACACTCCCCCACATCTATATGTAGAATAT
>JASFDF010000493.1:0-17728 GCA_036937115.1 Nidularia sp. FH-822889 | reverse complement strand
CCTTACTGTTCACATTTATTGATACTTGGCTCATCTCCCTTCACCCACATGGGCACAGGTTTTTACTGTGGTATTACTGTGCAATCTGGCACTGCAGGAACAGTATTGGCACAGTAATGTAACGGTAGGCATGCAGTGACATGCAGCTATCCAAGGTGTTCTCTTAATAATTAGGACGGGAATTTGTATGATTGAGCTAGTTGGGAATACATAGTGACTTGGAATTGACTGACAAGGAGTAACAATGTCTAAATATGTAAAAATCATAGTGCTGCCATGGCAGCTATACATAGACCCCTTCTCACACCTTCAAATATAAGAACATTGGAATAACTCATTTAAACTACAGAGATAGAACACTATATGTTACCTATAGAGTAAGTTTTCTGAAAAAAATAAGTTCAGTCAGCAGCCGAAAAAGTTACAGGCTAGTCTGTCAACCAGCAAAAGAACTGAATTCAATCTCCGAAATTTCAAGTTTTGAGCTGCTCAGTAGTGCATAAACAGTAGAAGAATAGCAGTGCCTCTGAAATTTCACCTGAAGGGTGGTGATAGATCTTAAATGACATCAAAATTATTATAGCACTACAATTCACTAGGTATAATGTCTGCTTAGTAGATGGGAACCAAATAACCCTATGAATTTACACTCCCATATATCAAAGTTCAGAGTATTCAAGAGTCAAGAGTGGACAGCTACATTGCACACCTCAAAATGCTTTCAATAAGTCTTAATGAAAGTCTGATACACACAGTACTGCATAGTACTACATGGCACCTGCACAGCTCTGCACAGCTCTGCATGGCCCTGCACAGTGCTCCACAGCAGCTGCATGGCTCTGCACAGCCCTGCATGGACCCCTCACAGTCGTGCATGGTTGCATCAAATATTGCATGGAACTTGCAGGGTAATACATTGTAATCCACAGTAATGCACTGTTATGTATTGTAATGCACTTCAATGCAATGTATTGCATATTGCATGTTATGCACAGTAATGCAAGGGAATGGTAAATAATAGCTTAGAGGTCATGAAGATGCATCCAGGGATTTGTCAGACACACAAACAATACACTCAATAGTGCAATGCTGAGGTCGTTGAATCACTCAGGGGAGGGAGAGGAATAAGGGGAAAGGAATGAGCACTGTATTGCTAGTGGAGATATGACCAGCTCAAGACTGGGGTTCTGAATACAAATGATGTAACTAAATACTACCTAACTCATGTACTATGCATGTACTACTCATGTCCTGTGCATGTAAGTAACAATCGATCATAAAAAGAAGTGTGCCTTGTGTTGTCCTCATGGGTGCAGTCGCCTCATGGTATCCATGCAATTGTCCATGTGTTATCCCCAAGATTAGATGTCCCTGTGGTAAGTCCAAGAGATAAGATAATGATAATCGCCAAAAGAAAAGGCGAATTCATGACATTACCCCCTCCTTTAGGACTGTGTCCTCACAGTCTTCTTCAATCTCCCTACATCCTATTTTCTCAGACCACTTCTGCCACTGGGTCTTGAGGTACCGTTCAGAAGATGCCGTAGTTGAGAATGGGGAAGTAGGTCACCAGATGAATGTATGCCGTGATCGCAAAGAGGGGACCAAAGAGGATGGATAGGGAGACAATAATGGCAATGTCAGATGGTTGCATTTTCCTTCTTCCCAATTATAAAGGTGACCTGGAGTTCTAGTAGCGACAGTGAAGTTTTCAAGTGGAATGAATGTAAGTTGGTGCAATATAGAACGTGGGTCTAAGGGGTTTCTTTTATGGAATTCCTGAACTAATTCAGGGGCATTTTCTATGTTGACAACTGGTTCCCAGCTGTCATGCTTTTTAGAATAGCCTTTCCAATGGACCAGGTATTCGAGTTTGCCGTGTTTCATTCGGGAGTCTAGAATTTCCTCAGCTTCAAATTCTTCGGCTCCATCAATAATGACAGGTGGGGGTGGGGGTGGTGCCTGTTGCAATTTGAAGGCCAGTTCTGTGAATGGTGACAATAGTGATTCATTAAAGACTGGATGTTTATGTTTCCATGTCTTTGGCAATTCTAATTTGTATGCTGATGATCTGATCTTCTTGATTATCCTGAAGGGTCCATATCGCTTGTCTTCCAGTTTTTTGGCTGGGCGATCTGTTTTGATATTTACCCCTTCTAGATAGACTAAGTCACCGTTCTTGTATTCCCTTGCTGGTCACTGGTGTTTGTCATAGAACTGCTTCATCGTCTCTGCAGCTGCTTTTAGAGACAATTCTGCTTCCTTCCGAATATTTATCATGTCGGTAATGAATTCTGTGGTGCTCTGTGATTTGACTGGTGTTCTCGGTTCCATTCCCTTTCAGGGGTGTTGTCCATTATTAAGGTAAAATGGAGAATAGCCAGTTGACATGTGGACCTTGTCATTATAGGAGAACTCTGCTAAGGCTAACCATTCTAACCAGTTGGTTTGTCGGTGATTAATGAAAATCCTTAGGTACTGTTCGATCTCCTGGTTGACATGTTCAGTTTGTCTATCTGTCTGAGGGTGATATGCTGTTGACAGGTTCTGTTGCATTCCTGTCAATTTGAATAGATCTGTCATGAATTGGGAAGCAAATTGAGGTCCTCGATCGCTGATGGCCCTTTGTGGAAATCCATGGTTACAGAATACATGGTCCCTGTATTCCTTGGCAATTCCTAGGGATGTGACATCATCGGTGGTTGGGATGAATTTGGCTGCCTTCGTGAACTGGTCAACAATGACTAAGATCTTTGTTGGTATTTCATTCAGTACCAGTGGTGCAGCAGGGGTTGTCCGTCTTGGTTTTGTTTGTTGACAGGTTTCGCATCCATCAACATACAAATGGACATCTGCTTGTATCCTTGGCCACCAGTAGTTCTGAGTGATTAACTCCTGGGTTTTATATTGTCCTGGGTGTCTGGTAAGAGTGGTGTCATGATGTAGGCAAATGATCTTTTCCCATAGTTTCTTGTCTTTGGGAATGTAGAGTCAATGCATCCATGAAATGGTTCCATCTTCTAATTCTTTCCAGCCTGGTTCCTTGTTTGAAAGGTATTTGTCGACAATTTTGTCCCTGTTCTTTGATGACCATTTGATTTGGGATAGAATTTGTTCATCTATTCCCATAATGTGGCTCGAAAAAGTTCCAGTTTTAACAGGACGATATCTTCATTGTCATTTATCCCCTTCTCATGACCTGCTCGTCTCGAGAGGTAGTCAACTTTAGCCATTTGTTTCCCAGCTTTGTGATGCAAGGTAAAGTGATACTCCTGCATCTCGGTAATCCATCTGGCTTGTTGACAGTTTAGCTTCTGTGGCTTTTGGAAGTATTCAAGATTTTTATGATCTGTGAATATCTCAAATATTTCCTTTGCTCCCAGGAGGTATTGTCTCCATTCTGATAGACCGATCATGATAGCTAGCATTTCCTTGTCATAAATCTCATAATTTTGTTCTGTAGAACTTAATGCATGAGATATGAATGTGATTGGCTTCCATGTTCTGTCTAGTTGTTTCTGGGACAAGGCTCCTCTAGTGGCATAGTCTGAAGCATCAACCTCTACTCGATATTACCCATCATCATTGGGTATGGCAAGTACCAGTGCTGTCATCACTTGTTCTTTTAGACCATTGAAGGCTTCTTCCTGTCAGCTGTTCCAAGACCATGTTGCATTACCCGTTAGCTCTGTCAATGGTTTTGCAATATTTGCAAATCCTTTGATGAACTGTCGATAGAAGTTTATAAATCCCAGGAATTGTTGAACATCCCTTTTGGATTTAGGGGTTGGCCAATCTTTTACTCCTTTGACTTTAGCTGGGTCCATGTGTGCTTGGTTGTGTGAGACCAACAGTCCAAGATATTCCACTTCTGCCTGTTTGAATGTGCACTTTTCCGGTTTAAGGAATAGCTTGTGCTTCTGTAGTTTCTGAAGCACTTGCTTAACCATGATCTTGTGTTCCTTGAGTGTTGCTGTGAAGATCAAGATGTCATCCATGTAAATGATAACATGTCCATCATCTATTTCTTCCTTGAATATAGTGTTCATCATGGTTTGGAAAGTTGCTGGTGAATTGGTAAGGCTGAAGAACATTGTGAGTGGTTCGAATAACCCTCAATTTGTTCTGAATGCTGCCTTCCATTCATCTCCTTCCTTAATCCGTACATTGTTGAAGCCCCATCGAACATCCAATTTGGTGAAATACCTTGCCCTCTGTAGCTTATCAACAAGTTCTTGGATAAGTGGCAATGGGTAGCGGTTTTTGACTGTGATGTCATTTAGCCTTCTGTAGTCCTGTACCGGTCTAAGTGAACCATCCTTTTTCTTGACAAAGAAGAAGGGAGATGCCATAGGGGATTTTGACAGTCTGATTCGTCCTGATTCAAGGTTTCAGTTAGGAACTCATCAAATTGTTTCTGTTCTGCAGGATTTAAGGGGTAAATCTTGCAGTCCAGTACCTTAGCATCAGGGATCAGTTTGATGGCATGATCCCATGGACACCTTGGTGGTAACTCGTCAAAAGATTCCTTTTCAAATACATCCTTGAATGCATGGTATGTCTTGGGAACTACTTCTTCAAATATCTTGGCCTTTTTCCTCTTGGATTCCTCTTTGGCAATCCTGGAGGCTGTGGTCTGGAAGGCACAGATTTCCATTTCCTGGTTTAGATCTACTACAAGGAGTTTTTCTCCTTCTTTGATCTCTGGTTCCTCAGGGTCCTGGTAGTTGGCATCTGGGTCTTCTGGCAGGTCTAATGGTGTACATTCAGTTGGACAATGGGTGAACTCTAGGGTTGAATTTCTCCAGTCAATTTGTGGATTATGCAGTTTCAACCATTCGTGTCCAATGAACATCTTGGCCTTTCCTAGATTTGATACTGCTAGGCCTAGGCATTCCTGGTGATCTTTTATTTGATCATCAGTTCGACATATTCTGTTATGGGTCCTCTGGAGTTGAATGTGTTATCTGCATTGCATACAGGAATTGGTCTGGGATATTTCTTGGTATTTATCCTGTTTTCCTTTACGAATGTGGAGTCTATGCAACTCCCAGTACAGCCACTATTGAGGAGAGCTGAGATCTTGAATTTCTTTTGATCATCAAGTGTAATGGCAATCAAGTTGATATCCATTTGATCTCCATTGGTTCTCCTGATATATTGCTTTGGTCCCTTTAATTCTTCAAGAGCTTCTATGACTTCTTTGTCATTCAAGTCATTAAGCTCCCAAATGGTTTTCTCAGAGACTTCTGCATGCCATTTATTGTGTACCCAGATATCAAGGATGCCTATTGCCATTTCTGGTTTGTGCATCCTTAATTGCTGTGCAGTCCATTTTGCAGTTCCTGGTTTGACTGTTTCATTCCCAAATCTTTGCACTTTCTCTTTTGGTTTCTTTGATAAAATATCATCAAATTTCAAATCTGGTATATTTACAGTAGAAACTAAAAGGTCCTGGGCCAGCAAGTTTGTGCTCACTTCTGGCTGCTTTGAAAATCCTGTAGGAACTGCATGAGGTTATCCCTTTGTTCTTGGTTCATGCTTCCTATGTCATAAGTGCCAGTTGCGTCCATGGTCCTAGTGCTAAATTTGGTGTCCTTGTTTGGACAGAAGCATCCTATGTGTCCCTATTGTCCACATTTGAAGCAAAGACCCTCCTTTTTTGCACAATTGATGTCCATGGAATTGGGATATTTTGGTGTCAGCTGATGACTTTGGGTGATTGTCAGTAGTTTTCCCACTGTTCTGGTTCTGGTTAAAGGTTTTGTTTCCTTTAGATTCAGTATTGGCAGTCTTCTTCTGCTGTTTCCTTATACCAGTCTACCAGAGTCATTGGTTGTGGTCTGATATGTCTGACCACAGTTCAGGTTGCTGGGTGAAGTCCTTCTTTGAAGTATGATAGAAGTGCTTCATCATCATACTTTGTGATTGTTGCCAGGGCCTTAAAGTTGATAATGTATTCATCAACTGTTTCTTTGCCCTGGTTAAGCCTTCGAAGTTCTGTCTGTTCTTTCTCTTTTGAGGAAGCAAACTGGAAGTGTGCCATTATTTCTGCAGTGAACTGATGCCAAGAATGGAAGTGCCCATTCCCTGCATTAGCTATTTGGTCACTCTTGTAGTCAACAATGAGTTTCTGTTGTAGGTTTGCCCAGTTGGTAGCAATATCACATGTCCCCCTTCTAATGCATGAAAGGACATAGACAATTTTTGTTGAGTTGTCTGTGATGTCTTTGGCTTCAAAGTATAGGCTGAGGGCATTTATGAAGTCCTCAACCTTGCCTGGGTCTCCATCAAAGGTCTCTGGTGCCTCTACTGGTAGAGCCTTTTTTGGTGCTGGTTTGTCTGCCAGTTTCTCTGTTATGATAGCTGTTCATTCTCCTGCTGAGACAAGTCTTATGACTGCCTGGATCAGGATGCAGAAGGCCATCCAGAGGAGCATCCAGAACCCTGCAGTGCTGGACTCAGGAGCTGGTTCAGTGGTTTGGTGAAAACCATGGGCATAGATGGAATCAGTTTGGGAAAATATGGGATTGGGCAGAATCTGTGTGGTTCCACTGGTGTCTCCCATGGTGAAGGCAGTTTAGAAGTGTGTGGGGATATGGATGGGTGATTGGAATAATTTGTTTGAGATAGGTAGGTCCAGGTCATGAGATTTCAAGCATGTTCCAGTAGGGGTTGAGGGATTCTCAAGTAGAACACCTGTTGCAACTGAGACTAGGGCTGTCCAATGAGTGTGTTATCTGGAGATTGCACTACAAGTACTTTTTGAACTCTCTGTGGGTTGGGCTCAATTTTACTGCACAGATATGACCTCAGCTCAATTAATAGTGGGTGCACTACTGTTTTATGAGAGTGGAGGTAGAAGGGTGTGAGTTTAAGAAATGTAAGAGGAGAGTGAGTGCATAGCATGGTAGGTGCTTGAAGGAATGGTGATAGAGTGAGGAGTGATAGGACGAGGTCAACAATGAGGAAGTCTTGAGCCTTTGTCAGATACACAAACAATACACTCAATAGTGCAATGCCAAGGTCATCAAATCACTCAGGGAAAAGAGAGGAATAGAGGAAACAGATGAGCACTGTACTGCTAGTGGAGATATGACCAGCTCAAGACTGGGGTTCTGAATACAAACAATGTAACTAACTACTACCTAACTCATGTACTATGCATGTACTACTCATGGCCTGTGCATGTAAGTAATGATCAATCATAAAAGAAGTATGCCTTGTGTTATCCTCATGGTTGCAGTCACCTTATGGTATCCATGCAATTGTCCATGTGTTATCTCCAAGATTAGATGTCCCTGTGATAAGTCCAAGAGATGAGATAATGATAATTGCCAAAAGAAAAGGTGAATTCATGACATACTCATATTATTCTTCTTGTTGTACTTTGCACTCAATGAGATCTCTGGTGTTCAGAGATCACTCCTGAACAAATCCTCAGTCAGGAAGTTGAGTATTGATCCCCACTATACCAGAATCAACTCACTCACTGTTATCTGTAAGCTGAAGCTGTCACCCATCTTGACTCTTGTGCCCTGGTAGCACTCAAAAATGTTTCCCAGAGGTATTCTCAGAGTCTCCAGAGTCTCTCCCTGCCAATCTTGCATACTCTATCTTCCCAGAATGTCACAAACTGGTCTTCCTGGGATATAGCCCAGAGGTTCCTGAAAGATAGAGTGTGTGAGACCAACAGAGAGAGGTTCCAGAGTCTCCAGGGATATCCCTGGTAAACAATTTTGAGTGATACCAAGGTAGGAGGTCAAGATGGGTGATGGATTCAGCTTATGTGCTGCAACTCCTTTGTTCCTAATGCCCAATTTACAAATAATGGTAAGTGAGCTGATTCAGATATAATGGGGATCAATACTCAACTTCCTGACCAAGAGGTTGGTCAGGAGGGATCTCTGGAGACTGGAGATCTCATTGAGCACATAGTACAATGACAAGAAGAATAATATCAGTAAAGATGATAGAAGATGATTCAGAGGTAGTTAGAGACTTTGTAAGGATGTTGAGGACAAGATGTAGGTGTATATATGAATGTAATTAACAAACTGGAGTACTATGATACATTCAAAGTACTTAAATACTAAAAGATCTTAATAACCAGAGTAATAAACAAAGCACTACAATTTATACTAGTGCAATGGAGAAGTAAGTGGGTTAACAAAGAGAGAGCATATGACAGGGACTAAGGGATATGAATTGAATGTTAACACAAAGAGATATACTATGAAAAGTATAGTGTGTGGCTTAGACGAGGTAAATATGAAAATGGAAATGGACCGGAGTAAACCTGAGTAAACCCAGAGATGAACAAAAAGTTGGGATAGTGTTGGGGTTGATTGAAAGCAATGAAACGATGGCATGCACTATACCGTATCAGGATATGACACAGAACCTCTGGGCTATATCCTGGAAAGCTAGTTCAGGACATCAAGCTTCAGAAGTGATCTGAGAATTGGCATGGGTATTATGTATCTCCCCATTGATTGCTTTCCCCTTGAATAGTCATTATGATCTATATGCCAATAGTATTTTGATTTGGTTGGTTTCAGACCACTGAGCATGCTAATATGAATATCTTGTCCAGTATCAACTACTTCTGGGTCTTAGCACTTTGGTATAGCCAATCTCAGGTACTTTTGCAAAGCTGGCAGCCCAGGGCTCTGCTCCAGCTCTTCAGTTTTTACTATAGTGAGTGCTTTTATTGTAACCAATTATATTTGTGCAAAACAGGGGTGGCTGCACACATGCCATATTAGTGCTCACCCTCATGCTTGCTGACCATGTTTGTTCTAGTGCACTCACTCCCCCACTAAATGCACCTGCTGCACACCATGTCAGCTCATCCCCCTCACCCTTGCACTTGCTGACCATGCTCTTCCTTGCACACCAAATTTCCCCACTGAATGCACTCACTGCACACCACATTGGCACACTGTGCTCACCCTCATGCTTGCTAACTGCACTCAGCTTGTGCTTGCTAACTGCAATTGCCCACACCCTTACTGACTGTGCTCATGCTTGCCCCCACTAATCATGCTCATGCTTGCTTCTGCTAACCATGCTCATGCTCACTCTCATTGACCATTCTGAATGCTTGCCCTTTTTCACTGCACTTGAATGTTCCCTTGTCCTCAATAACCATGCCTGCCCTCACTAACAGCACTTTCCCTCACTGGCCAGACTCCCATGATCAAGTCAGTTGATAGATCTTAGTAGTACTGTGTGATTTATGTTATTATTATTAGCTCACTATATCCTGGCTTGGTGAAATATATTTTAAGACTTGTGTAGTTATTTTTGTTTATGAGATATCAGAGAAACTGTAGCTTGCTTTCAGGAGCACCTAGAGAGTTTTGGAACTGTTTTGAAGATTTGTGTTCAAGACATTGCTTGTTCCCCCATCAATTTTGCCTCTCCCTCCTTACTCTCACCACCACAATCCCTTTACTGTAAAGCTTTCTTCAACTTTGTAAACTTTCATCTTCAGTTGCTCTATCATGAATACCAGAGGCAAAGAAAAGGAGGCTTCAAGGAAGACCAGGAACACCACTAAGGCCCAGTCCAAGGCTTCAGCCTCAGCAGGTAGCTAACCTCAGAACACTACCAGGAAGCCAGCTTCCAAAGCAGCTCAGAAACAGAAAGAACCTATTCAGACTGAACAGCCCTTGTCTGGGAAGGGAGCTGGAAAATCCAAAATAGCTAAGTCCTTTATTTTCTTTGATATATATTTCATACTTTTAGGAAAAGTTCTGTTCAGAATCTTAAAGAAGACCTCAAGTCTGAGGCTGCTGGAAAACCTTGGATGTTGACTTAGTATATTTTATTTTATGAATTACATATGTTATTTACCTCTGATTTTAATTTGATTAGTTCTGAGCAGGTTTTGGAAAATAGTGGAATTCCAGTAGCACCTCCTGTGAGGTAATGTGATGCAACATCTATTATTCTTCCTCCTCCTCCACCTGCTACTTTTAGTCATGTGTGCAATGAAGATATTGTTAGATCTCAGTATGATAAGCCAAGTGCTAGTTAGGAGTCTGGCAGTGACTCTGATAGTTCTATTACTGGCTTTTGTTCTGGTGATTTCAATTTCCCTGGCTTAGCTGGTATTTCTGGTGACTTGGCTTTTCCTGGCTTGGCTCATACTTCTGGTATCCTTGGCCCCTCTGAGTTCTCTACAGGACTTGAGGTAGATGAACATGACTCTGAATCTGAACCAGAAGCCCATTTTAAACCTGGTTCTGGTGAAGATGCAGATGCTACTCCTCACCAGCTGGCTATCAAGTGTTCAAGGACTCTTAACTCCTCCAGTAAGGAGGATAGCAGTATTAGCAGGCATAGCAAACATAGTCAGCACTCCAGTTCTCATAGTACTGCTACCTCTGATAGCAATCATCCAGAGATCAGCCCTTCAAGGTCTTTACTCTTGGCCACCTATTCTGCACAGAGTCTGCACGGAGTCCTAGGAGTCTGCTAGGAGTCTGCTAGGAGTCCTCGGAGTCCTCTCAGCCATTTTGGACAAAAAAGTCATAAAATCCGAGTAAATCCTAGAAAATCACTAGGAACCCTCAGACAGAGCAAGGACTTTGTTGGGGGACAGTAAAGTACTGAGCCCTTCTCTGAGTGAGTCTTCTGTAAAATCAGAGGAACTTCAGGGGTCATCTAGAGTCACAGGTGGATTTATACATGTTAGAGCTGCTGGGAATGTGTTAAAAATGGGTGACAAAGGTAAGTTTAAAATTAACAAACATTTTAATATTATTGTGAGCTCATATTTTTTAAGATGATGTGGACACTGATCCAGCTACTCCTTCCCCTGTTTTGGGCAAAGTTCCTCTATTTTCTGGCCACTCTAAAAGTGTGTCACTTATAATGGTAATGAAACAGAATGTGCAAGCATACTTAGATCCTATCTTGAGGCATTTATCTATAAAATATTCACCAGTCCAAAGTATGAATACCTCTTTACTTGATTTTTCTTTGCTAAATCTGAACTTTTCAGGAACCAATCCATATATATTTATGCAAGAGGATAACTTATGGTCAATTGAGGGCTGTTACTTGCAGGCAGTGCATAATGATCCAGTATCATGGGAAGCTTCTGGTGATGGGAAATTGTCTTTGTCTATTTTAGCAGTAAGATATCTCTATATTTCAAGTATTTCTTTCTCTGATGTATATATTTGAAGGAGGGTTTAGTACAGACTAGCCCTGGTTTTAGTACCTCAGTTGGAGGAGCTGTCTCTCAAACCTCTAGTTGTAACCTGTCAGCTGCTGGCTCTGGTTCTGGAATTGCTGGTTCATTGGCTGAATCTACATTGAATCAATCTGCATTTGCATCTGAGTCTGCCCAGCACCCATTCCCTCCTGATTTAGTTCAGCACCTCATAGCAGCCACTCTTAATATTTCCACTGCACTTACCAAGCATAGCAGGCACCATGATCTTCATCTTGCTTATGCCAAGTATGAAGCTATCCAGAATGCTATGGCAAAATTATCACGGCTTGTCACTGCTGGTACCTCGACTCACCCTGATTCCAGTAACAATGATCATCATTAAGGTCTTCATCTCCACTTCCAACTAATTTGTTATCATTACAAAGTCTTCCTTTTGGTTCCAGCTCAATCTGGCATTCAGAAATGGCTTTGTGGAGAATCTGATTCTCCAAATCAATCTGAACTCTGGGGGTCTAGAAAGCCTAGCTTTGATGATCTCAAGCTGATTTTGGAAGAGCAGGGTGCAGAAGTGAAATAGAAGGGCAAGACTGACAAGAGCTCTAAGTCTGATTCTAAGAAGGATAGGGATGGAACAAAAGCTGGTTCAAGCAGGAAATTTGTTATGTAAGTAGCTATTTTTTCAAGAACACTTCTTTAAATTTTGTGACTTTTCCCTAATAATCTGTGGTTTTTTTCTGTGGTTCACTCTTTTCACTCTAAGGATTATTTCTCTGAGCAAAATAGCTTTTTATCTGTTCTCCTACTTGTTTTGCTTGCCGTGCTTGTTCTACTTTCTTTATGCCTGTGCTGACAAATGTGAATTCCATTTACACTTGGTTGAATATCTATGTTACATTTTATCTCCAGAGGGCCTGACCATGGCATCCTCCAAAGTTAAGACTATCAAGGACTGGCCAGAACCCAGGAAAGTAAAGGAAATACAATCCTTTCTAGGATTTGCCAATTTCTATCATCATTTCATTGCTAACTATTCAGATATCATGGTACCTCTTACTTGCCTGACCCAGAAGGGTACTCCATGGTTATTCTCTGAGAATTGTAGGGAAGCCTTCAATGAATTCAAGAAAGCTTTTACTACTGCCCCTATTCTCACCCATTGGGTCCTTCACTCATTATTGAGACTGATGCTTTAGACTATGTTCTTGGCATGATTCTTTCTATCCTTCATGAGGATGGAGAAATTCACCCTATCATGTTTCACTCCAGGATGTTTACCCCTCCTGAACTGAATTATGATACTCACAACAAAGAACTCCTCAGCATTTTTGAGGCATTCTGTGTATGGCAACATTATCTCAAAGGCTCTGCTAAACCTATTGATGTTGTCACAGATCACAAAAATCTCAAGTATTTTGCTACTACTAAGGTCTTGACTTGTTGTCAAGCCTGGTGGTCTGAATATCTATCTCAGTTCAATCTGGTCATCTGTTTCTGCCCTGGACATCTTGGAACTAAACCCGACTCTTTAACTAGATGATGGGACATCTACCCTAAAGGGGGAAATAGCTACTATGCCCAGGTGAATCCTCACAATTTTTGTCCAGTATTTACTCATGAGCAATTGGCTTCATCCCTACAAGCTACAATTTTAGCATTTTCAGTCCTCTGGGGTGCTACTGTTATGGATATCAAACTTCTTCACAATGACATTCCCTCAGCACAATCCTCTGATCCAATTACAACTATTCACCTACCTGTCCCCTCCAATCCTTGATGGTCTATAGACTCTGCTGGACTACTGCATCTTGACAACTGCATTTATGTCCCAGATAATAATGACCTGAGACTCTGTCTACTCCAATATAAACACAAACACATCTTGTCAGGTCACTTTGGCCAAAATAAAACACTCTCCCTCATTCACACAACCTATACCTGGCCACATATTAGGACCATGGTCAAGGATTACTGTAATTCATGCATTACATGCCAGTGCTCTAAGTTGAAGTATCACATGCCATATGGAATCCTAAAGCAACTCCTTATACCATAGAAGCCTTGGAATTCTATCTTGATGGATTTCATTGAGAAATTAGCAGAGTCCTCCAGTTTTGATTCTATCCTTGTAATCATTGACTGCTTCACTAAGCAAGGCATATTCATCCCTACAAACATCACCATTACTTCTGCTCAGCTTGCACTAGTCTTTATCATGCACATCTTTTCCATGGAGTTACCAAACATGTTACATCTGACCAGGGCTCTGGGTTTGTCTCCCATTTCTTCTGCTCTCTGAGAAAGGCTCTGGATATGGAATTACACTTCACATCTGGTTACCACCCAGAAGGTGATGGTCAGACCAAACACATTAATCAAACCTTGGAACAATATATTAGGACTTATTACAATTATCAATAAGACAATTGGGCTGAACTACTTCCTCTTGCTGAATTTGCATATAACAATTCTCCTAGCACAACCACAGGCATTTCACCTTTCTTTGCCAACAAAGGATATCATCCTAACATCACTATCCATCCTGAACACAACTTAGTTGGTGCCTGGGCTTGCAATTTCATGGTTGATTTAGATGAGCTCCACTGGGAGCTCTGGGAAATGATCTCCACTGCTCAGAAACAATATCAAGGTCCTGCTGATGCTCATTGAACTAAACCCCCTGACTTCAAGGTCAGAGACAAAGCTTTCCTAAAAGCTGAATTTATTTGTACTACATGCCCAACCAAGAAGTTCTCAGAGAAATATCTTGGACCATTCAAAATTATCGTGCAAGCCAGAAGCCAATCCTGGCTGGACACTCCAGTTACCTGAGTCAATGCAAGCTTTCCACCCAGTATTCCATGTATCCCAACTCAAGGCTGTTATCCCTAACACTATCCCCAACTGCATTCAATCACCTCCACTTCCAGTTCTGGTTGAAGGCAAACCTGAATATGAAATTTTTGAAATTCTAGACACCAAGATTGATTGTCGATGTCAATACTGTAATCTTTTGTACCTAGTCAAATGGGCTGGCTACAAGGTACTGACAAAGAAACATCCTGGCTACTAGCTACAGAATTGGGTAATGCCCCAGAACTTGTTGCTGACTTCCATGCCAAGTATCCTAACAAACCAGGTCCTGGGTCACCCTCATAGTACATTTTCATTTCAACTTCGCTATATTATTCACATATGCAAAACTCACCAGTCTCCAGTGAATCTCTGGCTCATCACTTGATTTCATATTATTCTTTTCATTTTCCTTCAAACTCATATTATAGTCCTAAATTTTGTGTTCCAATGTACAAACAAATTATATACAATACTTAGGGCCAAGTGCCCTCCCAAGTTCCCATTTTACCCCTAGTTCACTCCCTATCCTATTATTTCCACCTTGTTGTTGACCTTCTCTGGTGATTGTGGCATTCCCAGCCTTTTGATCTGCAGGTGGTAGAATTCCTCAGGATCCTCAGGAGTTGCCCCTTGCATCCAGTGACTGGAAGGTTCTCTGGGCACCCATATGCCTAATTCCTTGTTGTGTTGCTCTTGTGACTTTGAGACTTGAATGGTCCGCTCCATTTGGTAGTTGGTGGTCATCCTGGTGTTGTAGCTAATATTCTTGAAGTGGGTAGAAACCACACCAAGTTGCTCAGTGCTTTCCTCCTGTTCAATGCACAAACAATCCTCCTTGAGTTTTTTCACCTACCCGGCACAAATACATAATTCTTCTGCCACTTGACTTGCCTCATCTGTGTGTTTGCATTGCCTCTCTTCCAAAAGAGCCTGGCATTGTGTAATTTCAGATTGAGAAGACATTCTTGGCAAAATCAGGCATTAGGCTGGTACATTAGTGGTGGTGGTTGAACTTTGAAAAAATTTAAACTCAATTACACTATCATGGTCAATACTACATGCATCACAGCCACAATAACCCTCTAAGCAACTCAAGGGTTTGTTGCTAAAGGGTAAATACTGTCATATCCCTATATGGCACAGCATGCACCATCCCTGCATCACTCACAATCAATCCTGACACTATCCCTACTTTTTTCTCATCTCCAGGTTTACTCAGGTTTATTCCAGTCCATTTCCATTTTTGTACTTACCTTGTTTCAGCCACACACACTATACTTTTTGTAGTGTATATCTTCATGTTAACATTCAATTTGTATCCCTTAGTCCACAAAAGGCTTCCCTGAAGTCTTTTTAGGAAGTCCTTAAGTGCTGGAAATGGTTTGGTGTTTCCTTCTGTATTGGGCAAGGTGTATTCCCTGACTTTAAGGTACTTCCATCTTCCGGCTGACCCTCCTCTCATATATGAGAGTAAGAAGATTATTTTCTTTTTGTTGATGTTGAAGGCTATCTTGTTTGCATTGAGGTAGAGGTTGGAGTCTATGAGAAACTCCTCAGTCTTTGTCCTATCTCCATTGAAGATTGCTGGGGTTGCCAGCTTTATTTCTTTAATGGGTTCTGTTGTTTTGGTTCTTCTGATTGTGATCATTTTGATTTGTGAACAGGGGTAGATAGGGAGTTCTTGGTTGTTCTGTGGGTTTGATCAATGATATTCTGGGGTTTCTTCTGGGCCAAATGTAATGGCACTGGGTGGGGGTGTGTCATTGTCAGAGGTCTGGGGCTCTGGGGTTTTGTAGTTTGAGTGTTCTATGTCAGAGTCAGAGTCTGGTGCTCTGAAGATTTGAGACATGGTGTTGGTGAATTCTGGTGATGCCTGTCTTAGGTAAGATGGGTGTTTTTGTTTAGTTTGACCTTTTTTTACACTGATTAAGCCTTTTGTAGGTTCAAAGTGAAGTTTGTTAGTTCTTGACTTCATTTAACAGTGGTGAAACCACATGTTAATTTCTTGAGTTCAAAGTATGGACACTTCCTGTTGTTCAGGGAAAGCTGTTGAGTTGCTAAGTCTCTTTCTAGGAGAAGCTTAGGTTCAGAAGAGTCTCTAGACAAAGTCTAAGAGGTTTGAGCAATTCTGGGTTAGAGGGGTTGAGTGAAGATGTCAATGAGGCTATATTTGCCTAGGTCAAGCTAAAGAGCAAGTCCCAAGTACATTGTGCTACTTATAGTAATCCACAATGGTCTGTGCATGATGTACTAAGTATAACTATTGTTACTGTTAGCTAGTCTTAATATAACTACTCATGTGGCCATTGTTCTAAGTAAAGAAAAGATGTTGCATAGTGGGTTACTTGCTACAGCAATTAAGCCTTTGTAGGTTCTAGGTGAAGTTAGTCAGTTCTTGGGTTTGGTCTAACAGTGGTGAAACCATGTGTTAGGTTCTTGAGTTCAGTGTTTAGACACACTTCCTATTGTTAGGACAGTTGTTGAGTCATTAAGTCTCCATCTAGGAGAAGCTTAGGTTCTGAGGAGCCTCTAGACCAGGTCTTTAAGAGGTTTGAGTAGTTCTGAGTTCAAGGGACTTGAGCAGAGATGACAATGAGGCTATGTTTGCCTAGGTCAAGCTGAAGAGCAAGACCTGAGTACAGAGTACTACTTATAGTAATCTATGATGGTCTGTGCACAATATACTAAGTATAACTACTGTTGTCATTAGCTAGACTAAATATAACTACTCATGTGAATGTGTTCTAAGTAAAGAATAAGATGTTGCATAGCAGGTTACTTTTTATAGAAAACTTTGTAACATTACTTGTTATAAAAAACCTTGTAACAGGGGGTCAGGAGATGAGCAAGACTCAGAAGTTAAACAGAGAGATGTAGATATTTGGTTGATATTCAGATTGTGGATACAAGATGAAGATTGGCTACTTAAATACATTGATAGTTAATTGTATTACCAATTCGACAACAGTAACCAGTGACAACAAATCATAATTGAACTGGGCATCATAATAAGTGTTGGAAGTGGAATCTCAGTAGCAGAAGGATATCAAAAATGTTCATAATAGAAATATTGTTCTGATAAGGATCCAAGTATTGTTCAGCATAGAAATAGTAACAAGGTGAATAGGAAACAGGGTATCATGATAGTCGGAAATATTTGAAAAGGAGTCAGTGATATTTGGACAAATGTCAGAAGCATGATCTGGTTTTCATTATATGACAACAAAGCAACTTGGGTCCAATCATGCAATATTTGTTTAGATAATATTCCCATGTTCAAAGTATGATATCACTTATCTAATTAACTATCTCACTCTGAATTATGAATTATTTAGAATCCAATTGGTATATATTTCTTTGAGAGGATGGCTTTTTGTGTGTCAAAGGCCACTACTTCAAGGCTGTAGCTAAAAATCTGGGACACTTCTTTGGATAGGAAGCTCTCCATATTCATCTGAGCTGAAGGTCTTGAATTAAGCAGTTCTGCAGCTGTTGGTACTTCTACATCTTCCACTGCCACTGGAACTCTGGCTATCTCTTCTGCGTTTGCTGGATCAGAGAGGAAAGAAAATGGTCGTCGTGTGTTGGAATACTGGTTGCTACAAATGATTCCATTCCCCTGCGATGCCTTCTATATTTAGTACTATGCATTTCACCTCACTATTTCGCCACTATTATGCAGAT
>JASFDF010000492.1:0-11347 GCA_036937115.1 Nidularia sp. FH-822889 | reverse complement strand
TCTCACGACCATTGGGAATCCCCACATCTCTTTCGTGACCAGTTGACGACTTTCCGCTCAAAGTTCCAGGACGCTAAACGCAATTCCCTTTCAATAAGTAATACTAACTATGTCCTCGACATATTATACATGAGGAAAATAATATTGCGTGTTCAATACCCTTCGTTTTGTCATGGTTCGGACTTCGGACTACAGAGCGACAATTCCTGGTCACGCAACTCTGGAAGATCCTCTCAGGGGCAACTGTTACAGCTAATCGTGATCGGGTACGTGATCTCCCAATCTTAAAACGTTCCATAGCGATGGGTCTCAAGTGCTGACCCAAATACGTCTTCAAATATGCTAACACGATCACGGTTAAGTTAGCATTATGGACTATTGCGGACCAGGAGCAGACCTCCACATGATCAGCTTTCCTTCGACCAAAATATCATAAGGCTCTGATTCATCTCACAAGATCAGTTCCTCTTCAAACTTGACCCATCTGATTGGAAGAAAGTGATATTTTGGCATTTATGGTTCAAATACAGTTGTCTTTCTCTTTTCATGGAGATCACTGATCTGAGATAACCTCTGAATCCTAATCAGTGTGAACTTAAAAGCCAGCGGTTCATCTCGATGAGCTGACATTCCAGGTACGAAGCAATGTAATCCCTTTAGAACTTGTCCGCTCCGTACTGTTTGCGACTCACACCACCCTCCGGAGAGGTAGCCATCGTGTGAATGTGGTGTAACCTTCTTACGTTCGAATCCCTAGATCTCGAACAAAATGCATGCGGTCAACTTAATATAAACTTAAAACATAGTTGGTTAGGACCCGCGAATCCCTTCCTCGGTCGGCCCTAGTACTGTTTGTGCTAGAGTGGCTATAGCATATATAATACATTGCATTGACACACGGCTGTTTCTTGAACCACCCACTCCGTTCAAGTTCTACGTCTTCGGCATCTATCGCTTATTTCTCTGACTAAATCTTCATTACTATGCAAAGACCCACCCTCCAGAATGTCCGAATTCGTTCCACTCGTGATGCTTTGCAAGTCTTCAATGGCGTAGCTATGAATCGTCTACCACTGATAACACGTCGTTTGGATGCCGAAGAAAGGAGAGCCATTGTGCCAGGAAATGTTTATGTGTGGTGAGCTCCTTCGTGATTTAATAAGTACAGATGGTCGTAACTATTCAAAGGGAAGAGCGAGGAGCAAATACTGAGCCCACTGGCCTTGGTATGGAGCGCTGGTAAATCCGTCATTGTTCACACATGGGGAATTAATATTCATATGTGATCTTCACTAGGACTGACGGTATGGGATGGGGACCTAGCCGTACGTAATACCCTAGCTCTGCCTCTAATTAATTACTGACGCTGGCGTATCTATTACAAAGGCGTTAGAGATGTAAGTCTTATATCGACACATCTACAGTTTTATTTCTCCTTGCTAATGTCAATTGCAGGAATTTCTATTTTATCATCAAAAAGAGTCGGATTTAGGCGATGACCTGCTGAACCCTGTAACGCCATGGGCTCAAATGATGCGGTCAGTATCTTTCTTCTTCTTCGACGCGACGCACAAGGCGACTCCCGGTTCTCTACAACTCGGAGTTCCATTTCTTCTATAATATATATTTTCAGCTTCCTCGTACCCTTCGAGAGGTGGAATTTTTTTCTTACATGTGGAACCTATAGGAGAGCTGCTGTCAGACCCCAAAACAGAGCTTACTCTGCCATGGACTCGCGACACGCTCCAGAGCCAGAACGACTCATTAAACAGACATATAGCGTCCACGTAACACTTCCTGCCGATCGTGCAAGTGGGTTAGTTCGAAAATGGCACCTGAGTAAGACCTCAAACCACTCACAATGTTTAATATCCTTTTTTTACACATATTCTATTAGCTGCATACTTCAGTCAGCAAAAATTAGATGAGCTCGACACGATTGATAATATTCGTGGACTTGGAGATACCACTGTACCCGACGGCTGGTTTAGGAGTGCTCGCGCTGGAAAGACACGGCGGGACAGCCGTGCCCATGCGACACACCCACAATCCGCCGAAGGTTCCAATTATCCGTCGACCTCAGCTTCCCAAAATTACGCTCATCAGCCGCGTTCTCCGACGTCTCAACCCCCGTACTCCTCATCAATATCTCATCACATGTCGACATCCCCCACGCCTTCTGATTATTCCGGCACAGCCTCTTCTTCTTCTAGTGGAGGTCACAGCGTAAATGAGCTCGGTAGCTCTGGAAAACTTGTTCCTCTCGAGTATCTACAAAATGTTTCTGGGCCCCGGCGCGATCCAACTGATGAGCAACTGCTGCGGCGGTTTTCATCGTGAATCCAGAGCGTCCTTCTTAGAAGTTAGCACAGGACAGTCCATTTCTTCTTAAAAATTTCCCAAAATCCGTTTCTTGCCACACGTCGTGCTCTTCTTCAAGCCACCCGCTTTAACAACGCTCGGCGTGCCCCAACGAAAAAAGGATGGGAAGGACTGGAACCATTCTCATCGAGACACAAATTTAGATAATACGGACTTACATATTTTCTGTAATATATCACCTCTCATGGACTTCATTTAGGAATTTATTTTTTACCACTGCAATGTACACAGTGTACTTACTACGATCAGTTCTTTGCATGCCACCTTCAAACCGTGACCTTGTCAAGCTTGAAGGTATTTTTATCAAGATCTCCGATCTCACAAATAAGGATAAATACAGCGGCCATTGCCGTTGGTGCGCGGGGGGCCGCGCGCATCGCTTTCTCTGAGTTTGCCTGTCTCGCATTCACCTTGGACTCAGCTCTCATCGGAATATACATCCTGTAACGCTCTGCAGGCGGTAATTATTCTGGGGCGATTTCTCGGCGGGTGTAGTTGAACCTCCGCTTGACGGCGCTTCATAAATTAGCTCTTAACTTTTATTAGCTCTTGACTTTTTTACTGCTCCGGGTTTGACATCACTGTTCTTTACAAGTTACTATTTCTCCGCGCTTCTTCAATAAACCTCGAGTGCTCACAGAATTTTATGTGACCATCTCTTCTACTTTCTTGGACTCCATTGCTTGCTAATTCCTCATATCAGATTCTCCGGGACAGGAAACGAAGAGTATCTTCGACAACCGGAGAGGTCTACCTTTGCAGCACGGAGTGACTTATATGTTATCGGTTCGTTATTCACATATTCCTGGATGGTGCATACCTATAACCGCGTTTTAAAATGTACTCGATGCAAGCTTTCTTCGGCAGCGCTGCGCCCCGTGCTCGATCTTCAGCTGCTGCTAAGATCTCCGCGTCAGTAGATGCAATTGGACAGGGTATGTGTTACCCAGAATTGCGTTACACATTGATGATTTCATGTGAATGATGGGTATACCCGATTCCCATCCTGATTTTGGTGTGAGTGTGGCAGCTTTTATTAATCTTCCGGTGCTATGGATGTAATTTGCAACTTTCTCTCCTTTCATATAGTGATTTCTCTACAGATAAATGTTCTGGGATAATCACGTTCCACTCATGGTCCGTGGGAAGGAGCGTTCTCCGTGGACGTGAAAATCTGCTGTATAATCACAGGCAAAGTATAAGAAGACTCACCCTCTAACTTCTTTTGTTATTAACGATATACCGATCCTGTAGACCCTTCGAAGGATTATTCGAATTTGAAGGAGGGTGAAACCCGGACATAATCCGGGAAGTGAGATCCTTTCGACTCTCATTTATTCCGGCTAAGATTCATCTGATTCTTGCTTTTGTGTTTCTTGATCGGCACTGCTAACTAGTTCCTTCCTTCGACTTTCTGTGGCCTGATTACGTTCATGGTGTGTCAAATGCGTGGTGACCGTAATTATGGCTTCCAAAACAAAAAAATCATCAGTTGACTGTTGCCTTCGATTCGAATCCCCTGTCGACAGTGCAACGATTTCCCATTTATCAATGCTTCCTGCTGATATTGGTATTTCGGTGGCCTGAACTGGCTGTGAAGTGCTTGTACGCCGTTGTCGACTACGAAACAATACCCGTATGCGGTAAATTTATCTCCGATTCGCGTCTTAGTGTATTCTTTCGTATGGGTGTGAGGCACGGCCACTCAGTGCGTGGAGAAGGCGTGTCGATTTTAAGCCCTTTAAAATGGTTCCTCTCGAACCGCCGATATAGTGAGAACTGATGACGTCCCTGCGTTCCTTGACTCGGAATTTTCGACTGCCCATGAGACTCTGAGGCGGTAAGTGCTGCCATAACTATCTAAACGGAAGAGAGTCGCTCACGAGAGTGTCCCTGACAGGGATGCTTATGCCTGCAACAGATGCGCCATAATGTACACGCGTGGTGGAAGCGCTCGGAAAATGGGGTTGAACTTGAAGAGACTTACCTCTGTCGAGTGCCATCCATGCATAGCTAGCACATGCCCTTTCTGTTATGTGCTGAAAACCCGCGTCCCTCGCAATGCAGGTGTGAATAAGAGGCTTTAGGTAGTCATATCACCTGCAGGCGTCTGTCTCTACCTGACTTTGCGGCGTCAAGTATAGGCACAAGTTACCCAGCGGTCATTTATCGGAGAAACCACGAACATGATTTGTAAATATCACTTCACACTGCATCCTTGCTGGCAGTTGCACCCTAGATTTTGATGTTCCTCGTCAAGTATTGACGGGAAGCAGAGGTGAGCGCAGAATATGTATAGGTTAGTATCTGCCAGAAATCAGGCTTAATTCTAGGATTTGGATTTCTTAAGGTTTTATTTTAGTCCGCCTCAAGAATATTAAGAGGTAGAGCTGAGAATTGGCTGAGAGTTGAAATCGGTTTGTTTTACATGCGTAATTAAAATGGCGATGAGCAAGCCCAGAGAAATATGTAGAATGTTCTACCTCATTTTTTCCATATGCTTGCATACTTTAGCGTTAAGAGAGCGCAGCGGGAAGCTTCCGAATTTATTTCTGCAATATTTTCAGAAATTAAAAATAATTAATTACTTAGTCATCACGATATTCAAGTTTCATTGCATCATTACAGTGGTAAACGCGTATTGAGTTTCAGGTGCTGACTCTGTGACCTCTTAGGTCCTGTACGCCAAACTTCTTTCAATAAGACAGCACGCATTGTAGCGCAATGCCCGAACTTCCTATTTCGAAACCGAACACCCCAACTCCCGCGGAACCAAAGATTCGAGGAGCCAACAGATCAACCAAAGTTGCGGGAAAGCTCAAGGTTTTGCCTGAGCAGCCAGAACATTTGCCTGTTCTCGGAAATAAGAGCCCTATCTCGTCAGGGAGGCCTGCAAGAGATTCCGCAGAAAGCGCTGGAACTACGGGAGATAGCGATGACGGGGATATCGAGGAGAACGACGAAGAGCAAGAGGATGTCGAGGTACGTTGCTACCCGCGAAGTGTTAACGAGAACCCCGCCAAGTTTATGTTCCTACAGGTTTATAATCAGCTATCACTCATACCTGATGGAACAGCCCGTAGGGATGCGTTAAAATTAACAAAAAAGAAAGCTAAATCGTTGCCCCGCGTCACTGCCTATGCCACAGCAAGGTAAGGCGAACAACAATATGCGCGCACATATTATATGACTGAATACTTGCCAGTTCTTATCGCATGGGCGACCTTATGAAATTCTTCAATGCACGAAAAACCGCCTATCACACCAATCCAAAGCTCATCGATGAGGTGATATACACCCCATATGTTTATGATCCACCCTCGAGCAGCCAAGACAATCGTCAATCTCGAGCAGACTCTCATCCAGTCACCGGAGATCTTCTGGGAATTCCCGAACTAAGGGAAGACGGGAGCGAAGAAGACAGAGAAGAGAGTGTTTTAACGAAGAGGAAAAGAAGCAAATTTGACACGACAGCGACGGAAGCAGAGATCTTTATGTTCGAGTATGGAACTGTCGTGATTTGGGGTATGACAGAGGCACAGGAGAAAAGATTTTTATCATCCATGTGAGATACTATCGTTCATGCCTTTCTATGAGATGACTGAACACATTTCTAGAAAACGATTCGAAATCGAGAAACTAGGTGTGCCATTACCGTCTTGCAATCATTTGCTCTCAATAGTCTAATTTCGTGCAGCGCCAAATGATATTGAAATGGAAGATCTTAATTATTATTACGCAAACTACAGCCGGTACGTGAGGTTCTGTCTTGTAATATACTTGTTGAGGGCACTTATTCTCATCCTAGGATATACAATGATGTAATAACTCTTCGCAAAGGATCAAGCTACATGTATGTCCTTTATCTTACTCATGGATATTGCTTCACAAGTTTTAGGACCAAGCTTTCTCTCTCACATGCTCTATCTCAATCCGTCAAAATATCCCTGGTAGGATCAAATATACATTATGCATGCCGATTGCGCTAATTCTACCCAGTTCGAAGAGCTAATCTCCTCTACTATAGAAGAGACAAAGGATATTCCCGAGGTCATCAGTGAAACTGGGAAGATCGGCATGCCACACAATGGTATTTAATTCAATTTGGCATTTTATGTAGTCGTATAACGCGTGCTACAGAGATCATGCAGCAAATAGGGCAGCTTTTTCTGCTGAGAACAAATATAAACTCGGTTGGTTCCGTGCTTGACTCTCCCGTGAGTCATTACCCCGTTTTATACGTGTTCATGCAGCTTACTGGTGTCCATCGGTGTTAGGAAGTGTTCTGGGTACGTTGAAAGGTTCCGTGCTTGCAACGATAAGGCGGCTGAACAGCGGCGCACAGAGCTATCCGGATCTTCAACCACTATATGACGCTGCCCGGAGTTATCTAGAGATTCCACAACGAATTAATTTGCTGAATACACGTGTAGAGGTAACTTCTTTGTCGAACTTCTCTTCTTGTTCAAGATAGCTTAGCGCGTCCATAGGTGCTCCAGGATATGCTTCAACTCCTGAAGGAATCTGTATCGAGCAAACACGCCGAACGCCTAGAACAGATCGTCATCGCCCTTATTGGTATCGAAATTGGTGAGTCTAATTAAGTCCTGCTTCTTGCTTCTTACTTCTCGCGTATCGCAAGCTTGCTGATCTTTATACACCTAGTGCTTGGAATCATAACGATCCTCGTTGATCTAATGGCATGATTATAAACATTGTTCTTCTCTTTATATCCCTTTGAACTAATTCGTACCGTGCTTGTCACATATTCGAGCAATCCTTTGCCACTATTACGCAAATGATATATATTCTTAGGCCAAAGTTCCTTTGCGACACTTGCCTCGCCGGGGGACACTTCCTGTATTCTAGATTCCCAAGGACGAGGGGCTTCCTATACGTGCGTCCTGGGGTCAATGAAGTATCTGATCCTTCCAAAATTACTGTACAGTAAGTAACTACATAAACAAGTCCGTTCCGAAGTCACCCAGCGTAAGGGTATGGCCTGGGTATTATGGCGCTATTTTACGTCCTTTCCTTGTCCTTTCCATTGCGTGAACCATCTTTCTCGCGCGTGCGAGATCCTGCAGCACCATGTCGGCTGCTGCTGCTACCTGACTTCGATTGCCTGAAGCACAGGAACTCGATACCTGTAGCACGGCGAGTCTCTGCGAGCGTTTTCTTGACGCCATCAAGATGAGATTGTAGGTTCTCGTCTCCTGGGCGGCGCGCATACGCTTGGGAGATCTTGTTATAAAGGTCAGAGAGAGTCTTCGCAGCTGATGGCGTCACGTAGCGGCCTAAAGTCTGATGCATGAACTCAATCTCGAGAGTAGCCTGAATCCAGCGTTAGCAGAGATAAATAGCGGTCACTGTTAATGCCCGACACTCACACGTAGCATGCCGCCCATTCCAAACCGTTTCACTTGCCTAAAACATCTTAGCGCTTCATCGGCAAGGCCCTCGACAAGTGTATTCAATGTGCGCTCCAATAGAGGTTCGGCCGCGTTGCACACTTGTGAATGAATCCCCACCAAGTACATCAGTGTCTCGTACATGTAGGGCCGGATTTCTGTGGATATATTCATTCATCAGATAGTCAGCAGGAACATAAGTTCCTTACCGGTCGGCTGTGGCGTCTCGTACCAATCCATCTGGTTGTCAAGAATTCCGCTGCGGAGGATATCTGTAATAGCGGCGGTTTTGGGTTTGACATATCCCTGGAAGAGAGTCTTGTCGAGTTCCTTGACAACAGTCATGAAAGTCTGGTAATAGTGAAGTCAGAATGCGAATGGTACAGAGCTCGTAGGTTGTTTACCTGCCGGTCTTCGACTACAGATATTCCTAAAGCGTTTTCTAACTGCGTCAGCATACTTGGAATAACTACATTTGACAAATGTCCGAAATTTGAGATGACCAGAAGCATGCGCGTGTCCTATAAGTACAACGGAAAAGTAAATCATTGAGACAATAGGGTGGTGCGTTTCGAGAACTTACCCCGTCAGTCAAGTCTAATAGTTCTAAAGCATTGGGACCTGATGGAGCTGTGATCTCGCCTGCAGGTCGCTTTCCCGTCACAATCGGGGATTCATCGGAGGCTAATAGTACTAGCCCGTCAAGGAAGGCATACAGGGTATCTAAGAATGCCTTTGTGATCTTAGTTACAAAGGCCTGAGGAACAGGATTCTGCTTTGATGGTTTAGAGAGTGAAGAAGCAGAGATGTCGACGCCACCAGCAATCTTGAAGGCAGCTGTAGTCATATACCGCTGGTATTGCTCTATTTGCGCGAGGTAGCGTGTCGTGAACGGATCAACGGGGCTTGCCACCCAGGCCTCAACGTGGTAGAAAATGCTAGCATCTATACTCCGATCAGTAATACGAATCCTCTAAGAACAGATGTACCCACCGCGTAACCAGGCTTTGACAAGAACATCTTCATATCTCCATTTCGCACTCTCAAGGAGACCCCTGAGGGTAGATGAAACTTCATTTGAGATATCCATGCTATTCACTTCATTGACGCATTCCTGCAATTCACCGAGGGCCTTCATGAGGTAATGGGTCGTCGATAAAGAATGAGAATTAGCTGGAATGTGTGGCGGCGAGGCATTATTGGTGCTTCCAGCCATGACGGCCATATCCGAAAGTTTGAAGAATTCCGAGATTAGAGATATGTAGAGCTTGATCACATCCAACGCCATGGTGCGGCATTGAGTTGGACTGCGACGGGCCCCTCCAGAAATTCCACTTTGCATCTGATTAATGTGATAAATATCTCGGCGTGAACGAAGAACATCGTGCATCTGACCTTCTTGAACTTTCCGTCCATGAAACTCTTCGCAATCTTCCAAAAACTCGGTAATGACGACAGTACTACCTCCGACACGTTTTTGACCATGTCCAGAATTGCCTGCCATACGGGTTCTCCTGAAGATTTGGCTGGTCGAACACGCATTCAGGTTAGAGGTTCAGGAGCGTGATGGATAAACAAGGACAGTTACCGATGGCTGCCTCGGGCTGCTTTGCTTCCAATTCCGCGAGAGATGCCTGCAATTGTTGCGCGAGTACAGCTGTCAATGCGTCGGGACCTGTAATCTCAGGGCTCGTCTTCTGAATGGTGGCTGTTCACGTAATATCAGTGGCGTTTTCTTTGGGTGTATGGGTGGAGCAGATGCACGGACCTTCTATGGTCGATACACCAGTTCTATACGCCTTTTTCATCTGATCAAGGATGTACTTGTGCTGGCTATCGAAATACGTCCAAACCGGATCATCATTCGACTGCAGCTCTAGAAGAACCCTGCACACATCAACCGGCAAATCAGAGCTGGAGATAACGCCGATCAAACGAGGGAGTCTTACTCTAGGGTCTTCTCTTGCTCCTCGACGCTCCTTCGGGGGTCCTGAAGTTGTGAATTGAGAACGTGTCGCATTTCAGCCATCGCTTTTTCCACGCTGCCCCAAACTTTCTCAAGAACGCGTTTTTGCTGCTGTTCAGCAGCGATAGAAGTCGCTCCATCCTTAATATTGCCGATGGGAAGTAATTGACCAGGGCGCGATTCGAGCAAGTACTTTCCCTTCTTGTAATCACGCATCGCGATTTCATAACGACCCTAGTAAAACATGGCATAAAGATGTTTAACACATTTAGGAGCAGGGAAAACATACCGCCTCGATAGACTCGATAATAAAGCTAGGAAGATTGAAGAAGAACCTCGAACGTTCGAAGACACCCAGGGTAGTGCGCAGCTTCTGGGCTTTCGATGCATTCTCCAAGACGGGAAGAAAGACTTGGTTCGCCTTTTGTGCGGCCTCTACAGAAACAGATTCAGAAAGGATAATGCACCATCGACCGCAAACGATATACGTTTCAGTTGGTCACGCAGTGGCTTCGAAGCGTAATCTGTTGAAGGCTCCAATATTCCTTCTTTCATTTCCGCGTTTAAAGCTACCGCGAACCACACGGTCACGTCAGGGAATGGAGTCGTGTACAGGATAGAAAAGGCCTGATGCGTACCATCTGTAGACGCTTTCACGGCGACAAACCGATCGAAGTTTTCCTCCACGAGAACTCTAATAGCCTCCGAGCGCGCTTCAATAGAATTTTGCAAATGGGCAATCCCAGTCGCAAGGTCCTGGTACGTGGCGTTCGGGTGTACGGTGGACAGAAATGCCTTGGGGTCAAATGACTTGGATGTAATAAGGACAGCAGCCTCTGAGTAAGCAAACTGTTAGCCTTGGATCTGACCGGACACTTGGATCATTATACTTGATTCCATGCTCATGTCCTTCAGGCTGAATTGAGAACAATGTCCATAAGAAAACGGAACAACGAAAGCGCAAGCGCTGGAAAGACACACCTGACATGCCCTCTTATGCCCAGCGGATCGCCATCTCCATCTCCGCCAACGCTAGGGCTCAACAAAGCCCCAGCGACTGAGTCTTCCAGATCGTGGTCAACCTCTTCCCATTTCCTAAACCCGGATAAGCGTCAGCGAGAATTCACCTCGTAACACAAGGCAATTGAGGCCTACACGGGGTTGAGAGAGGCTATGTTATACGCTTTGAGCAGAGCAGCCTCATCAATGTCGAAATTGAGTCTTGTCATCGCGGTATACGTCGAAAGATTGGTTGAAGATGTATAGAAAGTTCCAAGAAAGCTCAGGTCCCAAGAGTTCGACTAGCCTATGGATTGAGCGCAAGATGTAGGAAGAAGCGGAGTATATCGCGTTATTATCTTAGATATTGAGGACACACAAACTGGCCCAGCATTTCTAAGAACACAGCCAGCGTCCGGAGTAACTGGATGCTAATTGAGGGCCTGTTAACAGTATCTACGCTAAACTGTTGTTTGCTTATGTTAGATCCTCAAGTCATCGTCCTCAACTCTATCCGTGAACCGTGGAGACCCCTGATCCATGGCTTCGGCTCGTTAGCTCTCTTTAGCATCCCTTAGACAGGTGGCCA
>JASFDF010000491.1:0-17793 GCA_036937115.1 Nidularia sp. FH-822889 | reverse complement strand
TTGATCATATGAGCCAGAGACCACCTGCTTTCCATCAGGAGAGAATCCAACAGATGTCACCCAATCTGAATGCCCTTCAGAGGGACCAGCTATAGTCTTGCCAGTTTCAGCATCCCAGATTCCAATTGTTTTATTCCATGAGCCAGAGACCACCTGCTTTCCATCAGGAGAGAATCCAACACATGTCACCTCAGATGAATGCCCTTCAAAGGGACCAGCTATGGTCTTTCCAGTTTCAGCATCCCAGATTCTGATTGTTTGATCTTTTGAGCCAGAGACCACTTGCTTTCCATCAGGAGAGAATCCAACAGATCTCACCTCAAATGAATGCCCTGCAAAGGGACCAGCTATGGTCTTTCCAGTTTCAGCATCCCAGATTCTGATTGTTTGATCTAATGAGCCAGAGACCACCTGCTTTCCATCAGGAGAGAATCCAACAGATGTCACCCCAGATGAATGCCCTTCAAAGGGACCAGCTATAGTCTTTCCAGTTTCAGCATCCCAGATTCTCATTGTTTGATCACGTGAGCCAGAGATCACCTGCTTTCCATCAGGAGAGAATCTAACAGATGTCACCC
Organism: Nidularia sp. FH-822889; assembly: GCA_036937115.1. Lineage (NCBI taxonomy): Eukaryota > Fungi > Basidiomycota > Agaricomycetes > Agaricales > Nidulariaceae > Nidularia > Nidularia sp. FH-822889. Next base: position 17,215 of record JASFDF010000491.1, on the reverse strand, counting down.
TTGATGAATGCCCTTCAAAGGGACCAGCTATGGTCTTTCCAGTTTCAGCATCCCAGATTCTGATTGTTTGATCAACTGAGCCAGAGACCACCTGCTTTCCATCAGGAGAGAATCCAACAGATGTCACCCAAGATGAATGCCCTTCAAAGGGACCAGCTATGGTCTTGCCAGTTTCAGCATCCCAGATTCTGATTGTTTGATCTAATGAGCCAGAGACCACCTGCTTTCCATCAGGAGAGAATCCAACAGATGTCACCCCAGATGAATGTCCTTCAAAGGGACCAGCTATGGTCTTTCCAGTTTCAGCATCCCATATTCTGATTGTTTGATCATATGAGCCAGAGACCACCTGCTTTCCATCAAGAGAGAATCCAACAGATTCCACCCCAGATGAATGATCTTTCCACATATTAATTAAGGAAGGCCAGTCATCATCTTGCCCCTGCCTCACAGTCAGGCCATTTAAAAATTGTCTCCAGTAATGCTTCTTGATAATTGAATTTTTTGGTGCAAAGGGGATTGCTGATATATAAATATGTGGTGTACTTTCTGCAATTGGAGTGTGATAACTGGTAATAAATCTTGCTGCATCTTTTGCAAATTTATACACTTTCAGGTTCAGACTCTAAATATGAATATGTTAGCATATTAAATTTCAACAATAAAAATTTACCTTAATGCAATTGGCAGTCACTTTTATCCCTGTCTGAGCTTCTGATACTTTGCCAACTAAACTCATAGCTTCAAGCCAAAATAAGAATTTTCTCTCAAAAAATGTTTCCAGTTCCATGTCCAGTACTTCATTCCAAGCTCCTTCATGTACAACATCATGTAAATGCATATTCCAAAATTCACAGGCATATTGCAGATGACTAGGCATGTATTTATTTACCACTGATACTAAATCCTTTATCTCATCATTTTTCACATGAGATGTCTCCAATCCACACATATTGAATTTCAAACCAAAATTTAAAATCTGCAGACAGGTAGTCATAATCTTCTGATTATGCTGCTTCTTGTCAATCCTGTAATTCATCTCACATCTTTCCACCATAAATTCATAAAATGTTAAGTGTTGAAAGTGGATCTTGCCCTCTGTGACAACCAAAACTGAAGAAAGACAATGCAGAATCATCTCAATGATGTCATTCAAATCATCACTTTGCTCTCCTTGAAAATATTTGATATCATCTACATGCAGAGGTACTTTGGCCAAGAGAATGGTTCCAAGAATATCCTTCAGAACTTTCTGCCTAAATCCCCATTCTGAAAACTCAGAATGCATGATTTGAGAATATAGAATGTCCACATTAGAGCTTGCATGTTGTGTTTTTCTTGTTAGAATTAGTGCAAGCTTAGACCTAGGCATGTGTTCATCTTTTTTAGTGATGAAATCAATAGCTGTAGTAGCCCATATGAATAACCCAGCTGCTTGGTTGGTCAACATTTGCAAATCATACTCAGTAGGTCTTAGGATGATTTTACCAGAAAGCTGTTTAAAGCTTTGCTGAAAAAAGAAGTATATATCCTGATTAGTTGCTGGAGATGTACCAGCTCCTGTGTCTAGGACTATTTTCAAGCATATTTTCTTATCTTGAAATTCATCTGGCTCATATCCAGGTCTACCTGTCACTATGAGCTTAAAGCATCTTGGAAGATATGACCAGAGTGTGAGTGTTTTCACAAATGCTTTAGTCTGGGAATTCTGGGTCAAGTCTAGCCCACACTCATCCAGGGCATCAAGGACAATTACAGGTGGAGAACCAGCCAAGAAGTTTTGATGAATAGTTAAAGGACCAGAGATTAGGCTTTCAAAATGGAATTCAATATCATCCAACCTTAAGCCAGGTTGATTCAAGATTTCCACAATGCTGCTTTTTAACCTGGAGTTGTACTTGGCAAGATCATAAGCCACAGTGCGCCAAACAGCTGCAGGATCTGTAAATGTAGCATCTCCTCTCCTGAAAAGGTACCAGCCACCCAATCTCTTTTGAGTAGACAGCTTTGAGATTAAGCTAGAGGCAATTGCAGACTTTCCAGATCCTGGACTGCCAGTGATCCACATGATGTTTGGAGTATCAGAGCCTAACATGCAATAACAGGAAAATTAATAAGAATTATGAAATAGCAGCTCTTGAGTCCACATACCAAAATCAGTCAGCCATGTGTCAATTTGCTCAAAGAGCTCTTTTCTAGTCCCTTTCATGCATTTTGGTCTATATTGGCTAGCAATGTCAGTTGGCTTCAGCTCCAGAAGTTTTCCATCCATATCAATCAAAGTGTTTTGGATGATATGATCACCGCCAATATTCGTGACAGTTGAGCCTTGAATTGCAACACGTGAAGCACTATCGAACATTGCCACCTTTCTGGGTGGAGGCATTTGTTGTGGAACCTTGGATGATGATGGGTATGGCCTAGAATGTTAAACATTATCAATGATTACCGTGAAATATGGGAGCTGTATATATGCACCGATTATCAGTGAAGCCCTGAGATACGGACACGGTTTGAGCTTGCGGGTGCGCCTTTCCAACCGTGCTAGGAGAAGCTTGTACATTTGAAACCACTTGCGAAACCTCGGTTGAGGGAGCATTTATCCTACCATGTCAATGTTATCAATGATTGCAGAACGGGTGAGTTATATTCGCGCATCACACCTATCATCCGCAATGTATTGGGAATTTTCATCTTGAATAATAGATCCCGTCGCAGTGCTCTGAGGCATCAACATCATTGGGGTAATTTGCTGAGACGCAGTTCCTTGCGAAAATTGGGTTGAGGGAATGTTTATCCTGTCATATTAAATCATGTCGATGATTGCGGAAAGGACGAGAATCGCGTTTGCGAACCTATCCTCCGCAAGATTTGGGGAACTTTCATCTCGAAGAACAACTTCATCGGTGAATCCCACTGTAGTGCCCTGAGACATTGACATCTCTGCAAGTTGCCGAGACGCAGAAACTGTTCCTTCGTTAGCTGCTTTCCTTTGCTTCGAAGAGCTTCTCGGTTTCAGCTTTGCGAGCAATTTCTTCATGGTGATAACAGGACAAGAAGCGACGTGTTATCAGATGCTGATGAGCGCCATGAAGTTGATGAAGTCACGATATCATTTCCCAGGATTCATAGTCACGACGCACGGACCTTGCTCGCTTAACTGCTGCTATTAAAAACATTATCATCATACTTACCAGTGGATTAACGGTCTACGCCGTCGTAATACATTGTAAAATTTCTATCTAATCATAACTGCCAGCTTTCACACATTTCCAGCCTTCGCACAAGTCTGATCTCCATCGTCAGCAGGCATCCAGTTAGTGCCTGTGATATACTACAACAGGTGTCTCTTGTCGGACGACGATAATGCGGAAGACACATAGCTTGAAATGCGATGTAACTATCAGAGGGAGACAGAAGCAGCAATAGAAAGTACGGTACATACTCCAGGCCTGCATCCTGGATCATAGATGCTTACCACTGACGAGTCACAACGACTCATGGCAATGCGTTTCGCAAGGAGAAAGAGATATCCCCAGCTAGAAATCTGCAGACTCATTAGGAAAGGAGGACGCTTTACTTTGTGATGTTGCTGTGAGGAGTACGATGATGTCAATGAGCTGAATAAAGTGTCCTGATATACGGCAACTCAATGAGAGGATTTCACAGACTCAAAGACCTGAGGTAGCACGGAAGTGGGATAACCTGAGGACTTGTTACTGCAAAGGCATCGTCAAAAATGACATCGAAGGCGGAGAAGCCGATGTTGACGAGTACGACGGTAGAAGTAAGGTGAGCGATAGCAGGTAGAGAAATCGTCGTTGCGACGATATGTGGGCGAGGGTGGTGGGCGAGGGTGGTGGGCGATGGCCGATTCTGATTCGAGAGCGATCCACGCGCAGACTTCATGGGACTCTACAATAATCGTGGAGCTGGATGAAGATTAGCCAATGATAGTAAAGAAGCAGACAAGGAAGCACTGCGTACCTTTCTGTTTGCTTCTCGTGCATCATCCAGGCGCCGGGCTCCGGGAGCCTCCCTTCCCGGAGAGGGAGGTATAGGAATGAATCTCTTTCTCGAGTATATGAAAACTAACTATGCGATACCAGTAAACGTCAAAGAAAAGAGGGAGAAAAGTCGTAACACACCTTTTCAGTGCTGCATATCTTCGATTCTGCGTCCTTATGCACCTGCCCTTCTTTCCTCTGCTGCCCTCGTCTACTAGAGAGCCCCCAGATGATTCTTCTTCGCAGTGCACACCTTCAGGTGGCATGTACCACAAGAGCTTCTGCCAATTCGGATTGAAAGTCCCCAGGACTCAGAAAAACGAATAGCTCGAACCGGCCATGTCATGCGTGGCTGGGCTGGGCTGGGCTAGAAGGCGGAGTCAGTCATATGCTGAAAAGTACAAGTGAACACGACATACCTTGATTTAGAGAAATATCACAATTTCTTGTGGAACAGGCCATCTCATAGGTCATTTGGTAAGGACGCCTTAGGGAGCGGAGTCAAGGTGATGTGCTGAAAAGAACAAGTGAACGCAACGTAGCTTTATGCAGAAAGATACCAGAAATCCGTATCCGAATCTTTCCAGTAGTTCCTCCTTGCTCGGGCCGCCCGCACTCTAGAGGAAGCGGGAAAATGCCCCTGCGGACAGAGGGGCTTCGAATCAAGGATACGCGGGGCTGGAATGGCATAACGGTGCTTCGGCAACTTGATCCTTGGGGGTTCGTCGAGCACGATAGGGATCTGTAGAAGACAAAGAAAAAGAAAAAGTCGGTTAGTGCGTGAGGTTCAAGAAGGATGAAGCAAATGTATGTACGTGCGTCCCTGTATTACGATTGCAGGCGGACAACTGACAATGGAGCTGCGAAGCAATCTTCGTGCGTGCTGCTACAGCCTGGCACGTTGATGGTTAGCGAATAAAAGGCTCATTACATGGACGCCGCTTTGCAAGGCGAGAGTTGAACGCAAACGAGTTAGATTGGCGTCGGTGGTCACGATCAGAAAAAGAACGGAACGTTCATTCGGAAGCACCATTTTCATCGTACAGTAGGGCGCGCGATCGCGAGAGGTGAGGGCGGTTTTCGCCATGTTAGCATGAGAGCAGATGAGTGATGTCGATGAGTCCCACAAGAGCAGATTAGGCCGAGAATACAATGGACGGCTCATCACGCTGGCTTGGATGTGCGCGTGTTCAACGTTCAGCCAATGACGATGAACAGTAACTCCAGCTTGACTGACACGTGAGACGTTCTATTGAGTTCAGATGGGACATGCTACTCCTTGCGTACACTCGACTTCTTCCACTTCGCGAACCACTCTTCGCGCCTTACGATCTTCGACCCACCCTGACATCCCCTGTCACATCCTTTCTGCATCCACTCATACTGAGGTACTGCCTAGGGTCAATTTCCCTTCCAACCCAATGCGCAGCTCTTTTCTGGAGGCTGCCAGTTCATCTGCACCGCCGTCCTCGATGCAACCGTCGATATTCTGATTCGAGTAGATACTACGAGTTCTGGGTTCTTCGTCCACTCCACGAAAGTCAGGACATGCTTTTGCCATGTTCGACTTGGCTTTCAGGTGGAGCTATTCGTCCTCGCCCTGAGCTTCTAGGACAAGCATTCAGCCTAGACGCCTTGATGTCCCAGACGACGCTCAGCGCTCATCGTACACCGTGTGGCTTCGCAAGAACCGCTTTTCGAAGTTGCAGGTACCAATCGTAGTCCCAGCGCTTTCTTTCCCTCTGTACATCATGGGCCCCGGAAAATATTACAGTGGAGGAAACCCGAGGGCGAATGGAGTCCTCTGGGAGTCATGGGAGAAGTTGATGTTCGTAGCATTAGGCGTGCGGTCAGCACAAGCCATCGCCTTAGAACATTCTGCGGAAGAAGTCATCGCTCTGGAGCCGGGGGTTGAGATTTGGTTGGATATTTCTGGCATTCATATGCATAATATGTACGTCTTGTACGTCTTCCACCCGTTCCATCACTATCAACTGCATCGATTGATGAAGGGATGCTTTTTCAGTATATTCTTCAGTACTCGCACCTCGACGTCCTCGCCACTCTGCACAAACTAATACTCCTACTCGCGATCTAGTGCAACTGTCTCTCCTGCATTCTGGGTCCTAATTCATGAGACATTGGATCTGGTCGAGACCACGTATTACAAGATTGATCGCTTGACTGCGACTTTGATCTGAAGTCCGCCAGAGACTCAGAGTCTCCAGGATAGTCGCGTCGACAGCATGAGGGTCGTCCGAGACGCCCCCCAAGAATATTCAAGCCTCTCTTCGCGTGCTATCCGCGTGTTGTTTATGCGAGAATGCAGATTATGCTGTAGTTGGGTCGAATTCACTGGGAACGCTGAAGTTACTGAGGTGCGCATCCTTCTTTCCCATCTCTTTGTGAGAAACTTACTTGCACCGCAGACCGACTCGTGCTCCTCGTGAGAGGCGGCGGTGCTGGACGCATGATCGTTTGCGTCTTGTCCTTTCGTAAATTGCCCGCTGGGGTAACACCAAACGTTAGCTGACCTCTCTGCTGTACGCAGATACTACTAGACATCGGCAATGATATAAACTCAATTTCTATGCCCTTTCGAACATGAATCGTGTTAATTGAGAGAAAGCTTTCCGCTCAACGACTCGATGTCAGAATTTGTCGAGCGCAAAGCTCGTTTCGAGTTCTACCTCTCTTGCGCAACTTTCGGCAAGAGTTCGTCCCGACTCTCGGAGTTCGTATGCTTCTCGCCACACAGACAGAACGCGGCAGTGTACGCGTAGGTTGTGATTGAAGAGGGGCAGGGGAGACACCGAGAGGCACCGGGAGGCTCGTAAGTGTGTTATGGTACGCTCTACCCAGCATGCCTCTCACAAGTTACTGTCGAGGGCTGTTTGCTCCAGATTACAAGTGCGTCACCCCCTTTAACCAAATTCATTCTATAGAACTCATGCAACGCCTGATAGTCGGTTCTTATTGTCTGAGGTATTGTCTGACTACCCAATTGCCACAAGGGATGGACATCATGAGAGCAAAAACTGAATGAGCACTGCACAATCTGCATGGCAACACCGGCAAACCTCATTCGAGAAACCCCTTTTCCGTGATTGGAATCGTATCATATAATGATCGTGTGTCATTTAGTAGTAGTACACTGTAGATCTAGCCCCGAGACTTAGAGTGAGCGGCACTAGGGAGAGCTCCGTAGGCACAGGGAACGAGCGTATAGGACTCATAATAATCATACCCGCGAGTTTTCGTTGACGCTCAACCGACACAGATCAACAATATTTCCAGGTTCGGCCCCCATACTCGGAGAGGATGCTTCGCTTGGGAGACGCCCGTGGATCGATGGATGTGTCAATTAGAAATAAATGTAATGCGGCTATCTAAGTGGCAGCTTTAGAAGGACAGAAGCTTAAAAGCGCAAGATCCAGGGGCTGAGAAGAACCCTACAGCCGATGAATATGTGTCAGTGAACAGTAGTAGGTATTCGAAGAAAATACGCAAAAGTTCCGCCAGATACAGGAGTGAAAATTTAGGTGGATGTTGAGAAGCATTACGTAGACAATGCACGACTGAACCTGCATTTTTCAGAAGGTGAAATCGTTTGAGGCTACATGCCATGAGATTCGCGACGCGGTAACTGCGACGGAACTCTAAACTTTTTCTAGACACGTCACAGGTTTCAGTGGCGGGTAGGAGCTTATGGCCGTGATTGTGGAATTCTACCGGCACCTGCAGGAAACGAGAGCCACAGTGCGCAATTCTTGGGTAAATGCAGGCGCGAAGTTCGGCAAAAGGGAGGTGGTGGGAACCGGGAAGAGCCTTTGTAGTTGATGGATTCGATATGCCAGAAAGCACGCTAACAGAAGGGGGCTCTGTCAGATCCAAGCATGTAGTACCTACACCGCGAGGAGAACCCTGTAGGAGATGAATATGCGTTAGAAAAAAGTATTCGGTTGAAGACTTGGGCGATAAAGGCACAGAAGTCTTGGTAGATCTGAGTGAAAAGAAATCAGCAGGTGCTAAAGAGAATCCTGTATCCGATGAATGTGCGTCCGACGACTATTTGATAGCTAAATTAAGCTGAGTAAAGAGAAAAGTGCTCCAAATTCCGCCGAGATTTTGGGCAGAGGTTGAGGGGAACTCTATTACCGCCAGGAAAGAATATTAGCGGGAGGAAGATACGGAGAAGGAGGGGAGCGAAGAGGAGACAAGAGAGGGTGGAGGAGTCGGGAGCGAAGGAGGGTGGAGGAGTCGGGAGCGAAGGAGGGTGGGGAGCAAGAGGAATGGAGAGAAAAAGGGGGAGGGGTACGGATAAGGGCACAAACGGGTTCGAGAGGAATGGGAAGGTCAAAAAGAACAAAAAGGGCGGGGGTATACGTACCAGTGATAGGTTGAGCTTCATCTCCTTCGCGCACTCGTTCGTGGCCTACTCCCATTCCTTCGTCACGGTGCGTGGGGGGGGCGGGGGCTATTCAATACGCGTCAGCAAAAACACAGGTTTGGCTCCGAAGGGACTCACCGAAATACCTGCTAGCAGCGAAGAGAGTTACACCTACGTCAATGAGAGCTGTGGAGCCGAGGAGGATCTTGAGCGCGCCGCCGGGCTGGCTAGTCGGCGCGGGGGGGCCGTGCGGGCCGAAAGCGACGTGGTACGCTGGGAAAAGGCATGGCATCCTCAGTACACACCCAGGGAAAAGAAACCCCCTGCCACGAGCTACTCACCCACCTTCTTGTCAGTCGACAGCTTCTTCCAGTCCTTCTTCTGCAGTACCTCGAGCTGCTCATAGACCGAAACCCTCTCCTCGCCGGAGAGCGTCGCACACTAGGCCTCGACGTTGGAGAGGGGTATAGCCGACCCAGGGGGGGACGTGGCGGGGGACGAGGCGTCGTGGGCGCAACTGAGATCCGCGGTGATCGCAAGACGGTGACGCGCAGCGAGGGCAGAGGGGCAGGCGAGGCGGAGGGCGGTTGCGTGCATTGTTGGTGGGGGTGGATGGGAGAGGACGTCTACAGGCACAGAGGCAGGGTGCCTTTTGGATTTGGGGGAGGGAGAGAGCGGCTGCGAAAACATGGGTGACAGGGGGTTTCAATCGGAATTCGGAACGATCCGGGAATTTCCTGCTCAACCTATCGCTTTCCGCGCATTTTGCCCGGGGCTGGCCCGTGCAAGGCCTGTCTGGAAAGAGCTGGATGCTCTGTTCGTAACTTTACGCCCCGCAATCTATCATTTCAATTGTTGCGAACGTGAGCTTGTTTAGAAATCCCCTTGTGTCTGGCGTAATTTCACCCAGCCCTGCATGATTTCTCCGACTAATAATCCTGACATTGCGGACGGGCATGACGATGTACTCTTGGAATAGAGCAGGAGAATACATACTAGTTTGTGTGGTACGCTGTAACGCTTTTAATTGAAGTATAGTATATCTCATTGATAATCGAGCAGAAAACAAGAATAGGGGGATGTTTCCAATAGACTCGTACATCGTCCTGCTCTTTGGACCTATTTGATTTTTTAACTCATTTCTGTTTCAGAATCTAATCTGTTTCTAGGTCTAAATTTTACTCTAACTTCCCAACTGCCATGAGAGCCGGACAACACCTTGCGAAAAAGTTGAACCCACCAAGTTTGTCACGCCCACAGAACAACGGACCCGTCCGACTGTGCCCTCGAGTTCAACCCTCATTCGCGACGACTGCCTATCTGTGCTTGAACATCGAGACAACATCGATGCCCAAACCTATAGTACACTCCTTCTACGCAGATTCTTCCTGCTTTCCTTGAACTGACTTGCCGCTTATCGCACAGTTTAGCCTTATGCCCTGATTCCCAGCTCCGATCGGTACTACCAGGATTAAGCGCGACCTCTTGGAAGTTGCGCTGCTCCCCATGCATAGCTGGATACTCTATGAGCTCAGAAGATGATTCAAAGGTTCCGAAGGTATACCTAGCGAAGCTTTATCCCTCCGTCCATGTGGTTACAACTGGAGATGCCCAGATACACGGTTTGCCCCTCTCTCATCTCCTTGAGCTGACCCGGCTCGTATCATACAGTTCAGCCCAACGCCTCGATTCCCAACGCCTGACTTCTACTATCAGGATCAAGTACGAGACTATGGACGTCTTGCTGCCGCCCATGCGTAGCTGGATATCATGTAGACTCAGAAGCTGGGCCGAAGATTCAAAATGCAGACTTTCTCGAAGGATCCCCAACCCCCAACTGGTACCGCCAAGTTTAAGTACGAGATCCTGGACATTACACTGCTGCCCATGTGTAGCTGGAGATGCCGCAGACTCAGAAGACAGACAGAGACAATCTTCCATGCGGAGTGAACGCATGCATTTAAAATCGATTGAGGGACTGGTCACACCCACATCTTCTCCAGATGGGCCACATACCTGCATGCATTTCAAGACGGGACTCCTCACGACTAGTGCCAGTGGCTCGAGTTTTTGGATGCTGCCGCTGCCATCCATATGCAGTTGCATATCTTATAGCCCCGGAAAGTGAGCTTTGCACGGCAGAACAATCCTCCAGACTTGAATTCTCTGGCCACAGGCCACATGCGACAATAAAAGCTGCAGTTCATCTTCCCGAATCCTTTAACGATGCGGGTTACTATTAGCTAATGCGTTGTACTTTCATCCTTCTAACTAATCTCAATCTTGGAGCTCATATGACGTCGTAGAAACTAGTCTACGAGTATGCCCAGATGCCCAAGCGCTGGGCAGGTGCTATGAAGAACACGATATCATGCTATGAGAAGCACGATGTCGTGTTGGCAGAAGCACTATAGAATGCCAGGAGCACATGCCAGGAGATGCTGGCATGCACAAGATCCATAGCACTGAACAAGCACAGGAGCACACCTGTAACCTTGTTCACAAAACTTCATCTTTCTAGATTCTGGGGGTTGCATGTCAGATCCCATACTCATGGATAACTGTACCCCCTCCTTCTCTCTTACTCCCATCCTGCTCTCCCAAAACTATCTAGCCCAGTACTTTACTGTCCCCCACTTGTCCTAGTGGACTCAGAGGAGTCCTAGCAGACTCCTAGGACTGTCCTCGGACCGTCCTAGAACACTAGTAAAAAATGTAATTAGTTTAATTCCCTAATTGTTAGTGTGTGAAACTTCTAATAATAGAAATGAATTAAATGATAGCCACCATTTGAATGACTGATATTCTATTACAATGTGACTACACCATTTCAGTGACTGGTATTCTATTACCTTGTGACTAGATATATCTAGTCACATGGTAATAGAATATCAGTCATTCAAATGGTGGATATGGTTTAACCTATTTCTATTTTTAGACATTTCACACACTAAAAATTAAGGAATTCAATCATTTTCAAGTTATGTTGTATTGAAATACTAGTCACATTAGAACTTCATTATATTCTTCAATTTGATATGATGATTCCTGGTTATATTCTATTTTTAGAAAATTCCCACACTAACAAGTAAGAAGTTAAGTCTGATTCTATTTTTATAAATTTCCATAGTAACATGTAAGTAGTTATGTCACTTATTAAGTCACATCTTATTAAAATAACATTTATATTAGAGCTTTGGTATTCTTTGTTATTTTATGTGACAATTACTAGGAATTACTCAGAGTCTGAGCAGACAAAGTCCTTGCTCTGTCTGAGGGTTCCTAGTGATTTTGTAGGATTTACTGGGATCATATGATTTTTTTGTTCAAAATGGCTGAGAGGACTCCAAGGACTCCTAGCAGATCCCAAGCAGACTCCTATGTGTCACGAACTGGTCTTCCCGGGGTATAGCCCAGAAGTTCCAGATGGATAAGTACATGAGATCAACAGAGAGAGGTTCCGGAGTCTCCGGGGATATCTCCGGTAAACGCATTCGAGCGCTACCAAGGCAGGAGATCAAGATGGGCGACGGCTTCAGCTTATGTGCTGTGCCTCCTTCGTTCCTAACACCCAATTTACAGATGAAGGTGAGTGGGCTGATTCAGATATAATGGAGTTCGGTACTCAACTTCCTGACTGAAGGGTTGGTCAGGAGTGATCTCCGGAGACCGGAGATCTCGTTGAGTGCATAGTATGACGACGAGAGAGATAATGTGAATAAAGATGACAGGGGATGGTTCAGAGGTAGTTCAGAGACTTCATAAGGATGTTGTGAATGCAGATAGATAAGTATGAGTGTGAATATGAGTATGAGTATGAATATGAGTATGAGTAATTAACAAACTGAAGTACTACAATACATTCGAAGTACTTAAATACTAAAAACTCTAGATAACCAGAGTAATACGCAACACACTACAATTATACTAGTGCAATGGAGAAGTAAGTGGGTCAAAAGAAAGAGAACATATGACGAGGACTAAGGGATACGAATTGGAAGTTAACACGAAGAGATATACTACAAAAAGTATAGTGTGTGGCTGAGAACGAGGTAAGTACGAAAATGGAAATAGACCGGAGTAAACCTGAGTAAACCCGGAGATGAGCGGGAAGTCGGGAAAGTGTCGGGATTGATTGTAAGTGATACAGAGATGGCGCGTGCTGCGCCGTATAGGGATATGACACTATGACTCTGAGCAGACTCCATGCAGAATAGGTGGCTGAGAGTAAAGACCACATCTAGCCATTGAGCTATGAATCAGTCTTCATCTCCCAAGGTGCCCACACCTCAGCTCCTGATACAAGGACTATCAGTAGTGTAATATCTTGAGCACTGCTATTGTAGTTCATGCTTAGCTAGTAAGTGCACAGGCCTGGGAAATGCATGTAAGGCTTAGGAGAATAGTTGTACATTTTCAGAAGGAGTAGAAGAGGTTGCAGGCTCTGAAAAGGAATTGGAAAGCTTGCAGATGTGGAGAGGGTGTGGAGGAGCTTGCAGATGCAGAAAAGGATTGGAAGGCTCACAGATGTGAGAGAGTCTAGAGGAGCTTGATGATGCCAGAAAGGGATGGAAAGGCTCACAGATGTGAGAGAGCTTGGAGGATCTCACCTACAAGTGCCTGCTGCTGCATACCTCAGAAGACTGGCTATGATTGCAGGAGGTGTTCATGGCACTATTCTCCCACATGTTCTCTGATTATGGAGTGCTTCAGGTAAAGCATTGTCTAAGAGTCCCTCTTTGAATATCCATCTCTTGATATTCTGGGGCCTATTCACTTTTGGTGACATTATCTTCTAGAGATGCTCTTGGTCTATGGCATGACTACCTAGGAGTTGTTCTTCTACTCCCAGAATTCCAGGATGTCATAATCATCTATGCAAAGTATGACTTGCTGCAAATTGTTTCCCCCCTGCTTCAGGACTCTTCATCCTTTTCAGGTGGCATTTTGTGAGTTTGTGGCAACCTCCAAAAGCACCCCTCCTCAACATTCCCCCCCCAAGTACTTCCATCATGCTTGAAAATGCAGATGAATGTGTTGTGCAAAATTCAGAGCAGACCTTGTTGTATGATATTGTGTGTGCCCATAAGATGCTCATGAACCATACTCCCCTTCCCCACCCTATCTTCTTTCATCTTACCTTCTTCCAGCCCCCTATAACTCTGGTCTTCTTCACATCCCACTGTTCATGTTTACACTGTACACACCCCAGACCCTGATTTCTGGCCACTTGACAATCTCCAGAAATATAACATCTTAGATGTTGTAGTCACCAATGATGTACAATCAGGGACCTTGAAGGCTTGGCAGATGGATTGCAGGCTCTGGAGAAAGAATGTTTGATCTCAGGAAACATTGAAAGACCAGTCCTAAATCATGTTGCAGATTGCTCACATGACTCCAGAGAGAAACTGAGACATACCTATCTCTGTCAGCAACTTAACTGAGCAATTTACTCATAACTTATGCATTCTATGTATGATCATCCAGTATATAATTTCTAGTTTTACACTGACATATGAATGAAAAAAAGCAAAACCTACAATCAAATAGAAAGAGTGAAATATGGACAATAATTCAAACATTCAAGATAGTGTAGCATTAAAACACCTAGTCCAGGATATACCATGAAAAAATTTACTGAAGTCTAACTTTACCATAATTTTATTGCCAAGAATATTTACAATTTCATCATCACATAAGGATAATCTGAGATGAGGTGAAACCCAGAATAAAAGACCAAGATCATTGTGAACCCAGCCATTAGGAGTACTTGAGTGAAGTATGATTGAGCCTTCAATTGCCCTAAGCTGGCTTATATGATATTAAGGATGAAGATGAGGGGAAAAAATAAGACTTTGCTGGCTCATATTCTGTATTGTAGAGCCAAGAAGATTAGAAAAGATAATTTGAGGACTCCATGGTGCAGTTATTTGATCATGGACCACCTGCTGTCCATCAGGAGAGAATCCAACAGATGTTACCTTAGATGAATGCCCCTGAAAGGGACCAGCTATGGTCTTGCCAGTTTCAGCATCCCAGATTCTGATTGTTTTATCATGTGAGCCAGAGACCACCTGCTGTCCATCAGGAGAGAATTCAACAGATGTCACACCTGATGAATGCCCTTGAAAGGGACCAGCTATTGTCTTTCCAGTTTCAGCATCCCAGATGCTGATTGTTTGATCATATGAGCCAGAGACCACCTGCTTTCCATCAGGAGAGAATCCAACAGATGTCACCCAATGTGAATGCTCTTCAAAGGGACCAGCTATGATCTTGCCAGTTTCAGCATCCCAGATTCTGATTGTTTGATCATCTGAGCCAGAGACCACCTGCTCTCCATCAAGAGAGAATCCAACAGATGTCACAAAAGATGAATGCCCTTGAAAGGCACCAGCTATTGTCTTGCCAGTTTCAGCATCCCAGATTCTGATTGTTTGATCATATGAGCCAGAGACCACCTGCTTTCCATCAGGAGAGAATCCAACAGATGTCACCCCAGATGAATGTCCTTCAAAGGGACCAGCTATGGTCTTGCCAGTTTCAGCATCCCATATTCTGATTGTTTGATCATCTGAGCCAGAGACCACCTGCTCTCCATCAAGAGAGAATCCAACAGATGTCACCCCTGATGAATGCCCTTGAAAGGGACCAGCTATTGTCTTGCCAGTTTCAGCATCCCAGATTCTGATTGTTTGATCATATGAGCCAGAGACCACCTGCTTTCCATCAGGAGAGAATCCAACAGATGTCACCCCAGATGAATGTCCTTCAAAGGGACCAGCTATGGTCTTGCCAGTTTCAGCATCCCATATTCTGATTGTTTGATCCCATGAGCCAGAGACCACCTGCTTTCCATCAGGAGAGAATCCACCAGATGTCACCTTTTCTGAATGCCCTTCAAAAGGACCAGCTATGGTCTTGCCAGTTTCAGTATCCCATATTCTGATTGTTTGATCACATGAGCCAGAGACCACCTGCTTTCTATCAGGAGAGAATCCAACAAATGTTGCACTTTCTGAATGCCCTTCAAAGGGACCAGTTATAGTCTTGCCAGTTTCAGCATCCCAGATTCTGATTGTTTGATCATGTGAGCCAGAGACCACCTGCTTTCCATCAGGAGAGAATCCAACAGATGTCACCCCTGATGAATGCCCTTGAAAGGGACCAGCTATGGTCTTGCCAGTTTCAGCATCCCAGATCCTGATTGTTTGATCTGATGAGCCAGAGACCACCTGCTTTCCATCAGGAGAGAATCCAACAGATGTTACCAGATCTGAATGCCCTTGAAAGGGACCAGCTATGGTCTTTCCAGTTTCAGCATCCCATATTCTGATTGTTTTATCATATGAGCCAGAGACCACCTGTTTTCCATCATGAGAGAATGCAACAGATGTCACCCTTTCTGAATGGCCTTCAAAGGGACTAGCTATGGTCTTGCCAGTTTCAGCATCCCATATTCTGATTGTTTGATCATGTGAGCCAGAGACCACCTGCTTTCCATCAGGAGAGAATCCAACAGATGTCACCCTTTCTGAATGGCCTTCAAAGGGACCAGCTATGGTCTTGCCAGTTTTAGCATCCCAGATTCTGATTGTTTGATCATATGAGCCAGAGACCACCTACTTTCCATCAGGAGAGAATCCAACAGATGTCACCCATTTTGAATGCCCTTGAAAGGGACCAGCTATAGTCTTGCCAGTTTCAGCATCCCAGATTCTGATTGTTTGATCCCATGAGCCAGAGACCACCTTCTTTCCATCAGGAGAGAATCCAACAGATGTCACCACTGATGAATGCCCTTGAAAGGGACCAGCTATTGTCTTGCCAGTTTCAGCATCCCAGATTCTGATTGTTTGATCACATGAGCCAGAGACCACCTGCTTTCCATCAGGAGAGAATTCAACAGATGTCACCCCTGATGAATGCCCTTGAAAGGGACCAGCTATTGTCTTGCCAGTTTCAGCATCCCAGATTCTGATTGTTTGATCCCATGAGCCAGAGACCACCTGCTTTCCATTGGAAGAGAATCCAACAGATGCTACTAAAGATGAATGCCCTTCAAAGGGACCAGCTATGGTCTTGCCAGTTTCTGCATCCCAGATTCTGATTGTTTCATCATCTGAGCCAGAGACCACCTGCTTTCCATCAGGAGAGAATCCAACAGATGTCACCTCTGATGAATGCCCTTGAAAGGGACTGGCCATGGTCTTGCCAGTTTCAGCATCCCAGATTCTGATTGTTTGATCATATGAGCCAGAGACCACCTGCTTTCCATCAGGAGAGAATCCAACAGATGTCACAAAAGATGAATGCCCTTTCCAGATATTAATCAGGGGAGGCCAGTCATCATCCTGCCCCTGCCTCACAGTCAGGCCATTTAAGAATTGTCTCCAGTAGTGTTTCTTGATAATTGATTTTTTTGGTGCAAAGGGGATTGCTGATACATAAATATGTGGTGTACTTTCTGCAATTGGAGTGTGGTAACTGGTAATAAATCTTGCTGCATCTTCTGCAAATTTGTACACTTTCTGGTTTAGACTCTAAATAAAAATATGTTAGCATATTAAATTTCAGAAATAAAGATTTACCTTAATGCAATTAGCAGTCACTTTTATCCCTGTCTGAGCTTCTGAAACTTTGCCAATTAAACTCATAGCTTCAAGCCAAAATAAGAATTTTTTCTCAAAAAATGTTTCCAGTTCCATATCCAGTACTTCATTCCAAGCCTCATGATATACAACATCATGTAAATGCATATTCCAAAATTCACAGACATATTGCAGATGACTAGGCACATGTCTGTTCACCACTG
>JASFDF010000490.1:0-17848 GCA_036937115.1 Nidularia sp. FH-822889 | reverse complement strand
GGTTTTGTGGTGTGTTTATAGGTTTAGATTCACCCAGACCTTTAGTTTCACTTATTCCTTGTTGAGCAGCACTTCACCGCTCACCTCTGGGTTTACTCAGGTTTACTCCGGTCCATTTCCATTTTTGTACTTACCTTGTTCTCAGCCACACACTATACTTTTCATATTATATCTCTTTGTGTTAACATCCAATTTGTATTCCTGTCAGATCTCGAATCCAAAAGGGAATTAGGGACTAGAGCTCGTAGGTAATGATAGCACTATGTCGGAAAATGTTGGAAGTATTGTCAGAAGGAATTCTGACCATAATGCTAAGGATAAGAACTGTTAGCTTCAGCTTATGTGCTGCACCCTTCCAGTTCTCATGGGTTCCAACTTAGTGAGTGGTCCACACAGCAGAAGATAGTTACCAGGGTTGGAAGCATGTCGGAGGTGAACAAGATATTGACAACTAGAGTCAAGTCTAGTGTTGAGGGCGAGATAAGACTAGTCAAGGTAAGTCAACTAGAAGTTGAGTCAGAAGGGGTCAGAGAGTCGGAAGTGAATTCAAGAGACTAAGGGTGATCATAGTCAATATTCAAATTGAGTACTAGAGTACAGAAGTGAACTACTTAAATACCAGTAATGCTAATTGTAATCATAAAAGTGGAAGTAGCAATACTATGGATACAAGAATAATAAAAGTTCTTGACACATAATAAAAGTAGCAGAAACGAGGGTGGAAGCATAACTGAGCAGAAGTGTTCATAGAGATGGTAATTGTATTGTGAGCATTAAATAATAAAAATAATAGTTTGACATTTAGCAATGAATGGAGACAGGCAGAAATCATATGGGAGAGTGTCAGAAGATGTTGGAAAGGATCATGGATGTAACAATTCCTTTGTCCTTGTCATATGCTCTCTCTTTCTTAACCCACTTACTTCTCCATTGCACTAGTATAATTGTAGTGCTTTGCATATTACTCTGGTTATTTAAATCTTTTAGTATTTAAGTACTTTGAATGTATCATAGTACTTCAGTTTTTTAATTGTGTTATAAATTGTCCTCAACATCTCTAGCTACCTCTGAATCATCCTCTAGTTATTATCCTTCTTGTAGTTATACTACATGCTCAACAAGATCTCTGGTCTCCAGAGATCACTCCTGACCAAATCCTTGGTCAGGAAGTTGAGTATTGATTTCTACCACACCTGAATCATCTCACTCACTGTTATCTGTAATTTGGGCATTAGGAATGAAGGAGGTGCAGCACATAAGCTGAAGCCATCACCCATCTTGACTTCCATAACCTGGTAGCACTTGAATGCGTTTACCGGAGATATCCCCGGAGACTCCAGAACCTCTCTCTGTTGATCATGCACTTTATTCATCCAGAACTCCTGGGCTATACCCCAGGAAGAGCAATTCATGACACTGCCTGCAAAACTGCCCCACCTCCCGCAAAACTGCCCCACCTCCTGAGAAAACCACCCCACATCCATGAACATATCCCTGCCACCCATGAAAACTGCCCCACATCTGTGAACACACCCCCACCACTTACAAAAACCACCCTATGTCTACGAACACACCCCCACCACCCATGAATTCTGCACCACATCAGCAAACACACCTCCCATTGTCTGCAAAAACCACCCCATATCCACAAACACATCCCCACTGTCTGCAAACACATCCCCACTGTCCATGAACACATTATATATATTTATATACATTGTAGTAATAAGTAGATATAGTAGAGTAGCTTATAAAATCATATTACAAATGAGTATTTCAAGGAAAGGAAAAATATTCAAGTCTAAGTATCATGAGAGAATCAGCAGTAACAGAATGTACACTCTATGTACATTCTACATATATTCTACATACAGTCTACATACAGTATATTTGTAAGCACTGGTTGTGATACTTCAAATGCTGGTCATATTTAATTGCAAGTCTATGTATACTCTATGTACAGTCTACATATAGTATATGTATAGGTATTGACTGTGTTACTTCAAATGTTGGCTATATTTAATAGTAAGTCTATGTACACTGTATGTATATTATACATACAGTGTATATATAGTTAAGCAATTGATCTATTTTGGATAAAATTAACCAAGGTATAGTGTAGGTAGACTCTAGGTACAGTCTACATACACTAGGTACACCAGAAGTGTGGGTTACATAGAGTATTCATAGACTATATGTACATATGTAGAGTATACATACATTCTACATATACCTGTGGGGGAGTGTAAAGTACAGATTGGGCTGAACTACTTCCTCTCACCAAATTTGCATATAATAATGTCCCCAGCACAACTACAGGCATTTCACCCTTTTTTGCCAACAAAGGATATCATCCTAACATCACTATCCATCCCAAACATAACTTAGTTAGTGCCTGCACTTGTGACTTCATGGTTGATTTAGATGAGCTCCACCAGGAGCTCCAGTGTTAGGGCAACACTATCACAAAGGACAAGGCCACCAAATAACAAGAGTGAAGACAAGAGGATGAGAGATAAAGGAGGATGAGAGGAAGGATCAATGATTTATAGCTGGTTCTCACTTGATAGTGGGAATCCTAAGAGATTGAAGCTGAGGCTAGCTACTGTACATGAGGGGTTTATATACTACTGACTACTACATCTAGAATATTCTGAGAGGATGACTAACTACTATAAAGCTAGGCTGAATAAACATCTGAGTCATCTATGGCTGAGTAAGCATTAGCTGAGTAATTGGCTTAGTAAACCTCTGACTCAGAACAGGGTTATCTATATTCCATATTCTAGAATGTTCCATGTTCTAGAATGTTCCATGTTCTAGAATGTTCCAAGTTCTAGAACATTCCATGGATGAAGTATATTCCATGGGTCAAGTATATTCCAGGAATATAGTGAACCCTGACATCCAGGAAGTGATCTCTGCTGCTCAGAAACAATTTCAAGGTCCTGCTGTTACAGCAATTAAGCCTTTATAGGTTCGGGGCATAGTTTGTTGATTTCAGAGTTTGGTCTAACAGTGGTGAAACCACATGTTAGGTTTTTGAGGCCTGAGTAAGACATGCTTCCTATCAGTAAGGACAGCTTGTCAGGTTGTTAAGTCTCTATCTAAGAGAAGCTTAGGTTTTGAAGAGCCTCTAGAGAAAGTCTAAGAGGTTTGAGTTGGTTCTGGGTTTGAGGGAACTGAGCAAGATGTTACTAAGGCTATATGTGCCTAAGTCAAGCTGAAGAGCAAGGCCAGAGTACAAAGCTCTACTTATAGTAATCTATGATGGTCTGTGCACAATATACTAAGTATAAGTATTGTTACTACTGGCTAGTTCAAATAAAATGCTTCATGTGATGATTGTTCTAAATAAAAAAAGATGTTGCATAGCAGGTTACTTTGTAAGAAAACTCTGCAACACCTGCTGATGCTTATCAAACTAAACCCCCTGACTTCAAGGGTGGGGACAAAGTTTTCCTAAAAGCTGAATTTATTCATACTATGTGCCCAACCAAGAAGTTCTCAGAGAAATATCTTGGACCATATGAAATCATGGTGCAGGCCAGTGCAAGCCATCTGCCTAGTATTCCATGTATCTCAACTTGAGCCTGTTATCCCTAACACTATCACCAACCATGTTCAATCACTCCCACCTCCAGTTCTGGCTGATGGTGAGCCTGAATATGAAATTTCTGAAATTCTAGACACCAAGATTGATTGTTGATGTTGACACTGTAATCTTCTATACTTAGTCAAATGGGCTGGTTATGAAGGTACTGATACACCCCAGGTGGATCTACACCTAAACACTAAGGAAATACTAAATATCAGCATCTAAATGTATGGTATTTGGTGAAGACATCTAGCTACAGAAGGACAGAGTACAGTAATAAAAATGCTAAGTACTGGAAAGAATGGGCTAGCTAGAAAGAAGGATAATGCAGAGCATAGTTGTGCTGAATATAGCACCAGCATTTGGAACCTGGGGGAACCAATACAGCTAAGCCATAACCGAGAATGGCTATAGCACAGCAGAACCGAAGTGACAGCAGTGTTTGTTTGGCTGTAGACATGAGCCCTAACAATAACACACAATGTAAGAAGAAGAAACATAGGAGATCATCACACAAAAATAAAACTGACAGATGATCATAGACAGATGAGAATAAAATAATATTGAATAGAATACACAAGTCTATGTTAAGTCAGTAAGAAACCTACAAGACACAGAAAGAAGATAAGTAAGGGAGACACAGAAGAGCGAAGTACTATCTATGTTAGACAGGCTCCGAAGAAGAGAGCGAAATAGAAGAGAAAGGCTCCAGTGAGACAACTGCCTGGAGTATAAATAGGAATAAACATATAATTGCTAATAAGCAATGGCTGAAATACAAGCAAACCAAAAACCAGAATAAGAAATGGGCTAAGAATAGCCCTCCAGTGCGAGATAAAAGCCTGAGGGTAAGGACAGACAAGGGCAACAGGGATTTCACCTCTGTTCTCTCACAACACAGTCCACAGTGATGAGCCCATCAGCTCCTGCTATGCTAAGTCAGAGAATCAAGCAATTTCCGGTTCAGTTTTGAATTTATCAGTGCTAGCTAGAGTTAGTATTTTGAGAGAAAGAACCACCCTATACCCTGATCTAAGAAAACAACAAATTGAATACCATATAACAAAGTCCAGGACTAAGTCCTTGAGTATTAATTGTGATTTGAGAAGTCAGAGGGAAAGGAAGACCATCCCTAATTATATTTAGAGAGACCATTGATATTTACAAGGGAAGGAAGACCACCTGTGTAGATTAAAGAGATTTATATTGAAAGGTGTCATATCTACACTTAGAACGAAGTGACCTTGCAAGCTCTAGAGACAGGAAGACCATCTCGAAGGTTTATAGCTAGATAAGTGAAAAGGAAGACCATTCACTGTATCTAGCTAGCATAGCATCAGACAACATTTTATTTTACCTTGAACACTTTGTATCGCATTTTTGAATAATATCTCATTTCAGACTTGCCCCCAACGAACTTGAGAGGTTGTGACCAGTCTGTAGGGCAGCAAAAACGATTTTATTGTCATTTCTATCCTACAGACTACATTCCCTTTTCAGTACCAATGAAGAAACATCTTGGCTACTAGCTACAGAATTGGGTAATGCCTCAGAACTCATTTTTGATTTCCATGCCAAGTACCCAAGTAAACCAGGTCCTTGGTCTCCCCCACAGTATGCTCTACAATCCTGAATACTTTCCCTTCAACTTTGCTATATTATTCACTTATGCATTTCCAGTCTCACTTTAGAATTCTCTGGTTCTCTGGTGCATCTCTGACATGTCAATCAGTTTTCACTTACTCTTTTCACTTGTCTTTCAAACTCATTTTATAGTTCAAAATTTCATGTTCCAAGATACAAACAAATTTTATATACAACAATTTAGGGCCAAGTGCCCTCTCAAGTTTTACACCCCTTACTTTGCTCCCTGCTCCACTATTTCCACCTCATCATCATCCACCTTTAGTGTTTGCAGTAGTCTGAGCCTTTGTCATATCCCTATACGGCGCAGCGCGCACCATCTCTGTATCACTTACAATCAATCCCGATGCTTTCCCGACTTCCCACTCATCTCCTGGTTTACTCAGGTTTACTCCGGTCTATTTCCATTTTCATACTTACCTCATTCTCAGCCACACACTATACTTTTCATAGTATATCTCTTCGCGTTAACTTCCAATTCGTATCCCTTAGTCCTCGTCATATGCTCTCTGTTTCTTAACCCACTTACTTCTCCACTGCACTAGTATAAATGTAGTGTTTTGCATATTACTCTGGTTATCTAGAGTTTTTAGTATTTAAGTACTTCGAATGTATCATAGTACTTCAGTTTGTTAATTACTTATCTATATACATTCACAACATCCTTACAAAGTCTCTGAACTACCTCTGAATCCTCCCCTGTTGCCCCTACTCGTATTATCCCTCTTGTCGTCACACTATGTGCTCAATGAGATCTCCGGTCTCCAGAGATCCCTCCTGACCAACCCTTTGGTCAGGAAGTTGAGTATCGACCTCTGTTATATTTGAATCAGTCCACTCACTGTTGTCTGTAAATTGGGCATTAGGAACGAAGGAGACACAGCACATAAGCTGAAGCCGTTGCCTGTCTCGATCTCCTACCTTGGTAGCGCTCGAATGCATTTACTGGAGATATCCCCAGAGACTCCAGAACCTCTCTCTGTTGATCTCACACACTTATCCATCCGGAACTTCTGGGCTATACCCCGGGAAGACCAGTTCGTGACAGCCTTTCAATCTGCAGGTGGTAGAACTCCTGAGGATCCTGAGGAATCACCCCACATGTCTGGTGACCAGATGGTTCTCTGGGTGCCCATATGCCCAGTTGCTTGTTGCATTGCTCTTGTGCCTTCAAGACTTGGATTGTCTATGGTAGTTGGTGATCATACTGGTATCATAGCTGATATAGTTGAAATGTTGAGAAGCTGCCCCAAGTTTTTTGTCCAGACTATTGAGCTTAGCAAAAATCTGAGCCTGCCCCTGGAACAGCTTCTCACTCACCTCATGATGGAGTTGCAGGATGCCCTCCAAAGTGTCAGCCCCCCACAAAATCTCTTGGAGGAGAGCTGGATCCATCCTGGAGACCTCCTCCACCCTTGCTTTCTTCAATGACTTCACCTTGCCTGCATTTTTGGCCTTCTGCTTCCTTGACATGCTCTTGATGAGCAAGCATTTCTTGGCCAACCTTACACACTCATAGCACATGTGGTTGCCTAATGGAACCCAGCACTCCCTCTCCCTGCACGCACACCCTTTGCACCTGTCAGCCCCATGGATGCAAGTCCAGGTAATTTTCTGATGTTGCATTTTTTAGGTGGGCCATCACCCTGACATCATCATCACCATGGTCAGAGCCAGAGGGCTCATTGCAATTGATGGGCTGTTGCATGATGCCTTTACCCTTTGTCCTTTGGGGCACTGCAGTCATAATTGGCTGTAAAAAATAATCAGCAAAATGAAATGTTATGATAATCACTTACCCCTATGAACAGCTCAGTGCATTTTCTCTAGACAAGTTGTCAGCATCTCCAGTTCACTGGAAGAAATTCTCTGACTCACCCTGGGTTTTCCCCCTGCTCCAGCTGGTTTCAATGGCCCCATTGTCCACACCAGTCTCAAACCCCCAGTAGCTCTGCTACTCCTGATGTTGCCCCTGTTGAAGTCCCTACCATTGCTGTTGCTGCTGCCTTCTCCACTGCTGCAATCTTCTATGCTGCTTTCTTAGTGGCCTCCTTTGCTGCCAACACCCAGCATTGTTTCTCTGTCACAGCCTTTGTGCATACAATAGCCTTGTCCTTCTCCCTCATTTTGCACTCAGCTTCCTCCCTCACTGCCTGTGCTTCTTTGCATACATACTCTTCTTCCTCATGTGCCAATTGTTCTTCTTCAGCCTGGAGACATGCAAGCTCAGTGTTCTCCTCATGTTCAATGCATAAATTGTCCTCCTCTTGCTGTTTTGCCTCCTTGGCACAAATATGCAACTCTCCCACCACTTGCTTTGCCCCTTCAGCATGCTCACATTTTTGCTCTTCCAGAAGGGCCTTGCACTGAGAAATTTTGGATTAAGAAGACAATTTTGCAAAAATTGGTTGAATGGGTGGTACTGAAAAGGAAAAGTAGTCTGTAGGGTAGATGTGACAATAAAATTGTTTTTACTGGCCTATAGACTGCTCACTACCTCTCAAGTTTGTTGGGGGTAAGTCTGAAATGAGATAGTATTTGAAAATGCGATACACAATGCTCAAGATAAAGTAAGATGATGTTTGACACTATGCTAGCTAGATAGAGTGAATGGTCTTCCTTTTCACTTATCTAGCTATGACTCTTCAAGATGGTCTTCCTGTCTCTAGAGCTAGCAGTACCACTTTGTTCTAAGTGTAGATATGATTCCTTTCAATATAAATATCTTTCATCTACAAGGGTGGTCTTCCTTCCCTTGTAAATGTCAATGTTCTCTCTAAAATAAAACTAGGGATGGTCTTCCTCTCCCTCTTTAACTCCCTAATGTACAGTGGTCTTCCTTCTGTCCTTAGGCGAGGACCCCAGGAAATGGTCTTCCTTTCTCCTGAAATTGCACTTTTTGCCAATCAAGCCCAAAGGGATGGTCTTCCTTTCCCCTTGACTTCTTAAATCACAAGTAATACTCAAGGACTTTGTCCAGGACTTTGTTATATGGTATTTAGTTCGTTATTTTCTTAGATTAGGGTATAAGGTGGTTCTTTCTCTCAAAATACTAACTCTAGCTAGCACTTATAAATTCAAAACTGAACTGAGATTTGCTTATGCTCTCCGACTTAGCATTGCAGGAGCAAATGGGCTCGTCACTGCAGATCTTGTTGGAGAGAACAGGGGCAAGATCCCTGTTCCCTTTGTCCTTCCTTATCCTCAGGCTTTTATCTCATACTGGATGGCTATTCTTAGCCCATTTCTTATTCTGGTTTTCGGTTCACTCATATTTCGGGCATTGCTTACTAGCAATTGTATGTTTATTCATATTTATATTCTGGTCAGGTGTCTCACCAGAGTCTTTCTCTTCTATTTTGCTCTCTTCTTCAGAGCCTGTCTAACATAGCTAGTACTTTGCTCTTCTGTGTTTCCCTTACTTGTCATCTATCTGTGTCTTGTAGGTTTCTTAATGACTTAGTATAGACTTGTGTACTCTATTCCATATTATTTTATTTCCATTTGTTTATGATCATCCATGGGTTTTACCTTCATGTAACAATCTCCTATGTTTCTTATTCTTACAGTGTGTGTTATTGTTAGGGCTCACATCTACAGCCAAACAAATACCACCATCACTTCAGTTCTGCACTATAGCCATTTTCGGATACTGCTTAGCTGTATCAGTTCCCCCGGGTTCCAAATGCTGGTGCTATACTCAGTGCAACTATGTTCTGCATTATCCTTTGTTCTAGCTAGCCTGTTCTTTGTAGTACTTAGGATTTTATTACTGTACTGTCTTTCTGTAGCTAGATATCTTCACCCAAATACCATACATTTAGATGCTGATAGTTAGTATTTCCTTAGTGTTTAGGTATAGATCTGCCTGGGGTGTATCAGTACATTGGTGATCCTGGTTGAACTCTGAAAAATTTAAACTTCAATTATGCAAACACAATCAACTTATGCATCACAGCCACAGCAATACATTAAGCAACTCATGGGTTTGTTGCTAAGGGGGAAATACTGTTATATCCCTACACAACACAGCACATGCCATCTCTGGCATGCTCACAATTAATCCTGATGCTTTCCTGACTTCCTGCTCATCTCCAGGTTTACTCAGGTTTACTCTGGTCCATTTCCATTTTTGCACTTACTTTGTTTCAGCCACACACACTATACTTTTTGTAGCATATCTCTTGCATCAACATTCAATTTGTATTCCTCAGTCCTTGTCATATGCTCTCTCTCTCTTAACCCTCTTACTTCTCCATTGCACTAGTATGATTATATTGCTCTGCATATTTACTCTGGTTACTTAGACTTTCTAGTATTTAAGTACTTCAAATGTATCATAGTACTTGTTAATTTTATTAGTCTCTCCACTTCTACTCAGTGGTTAAGCTACTTCTGAATCATCCTCACTCCTCTCTACCTGATAATCTCTTCTTGTTGTTGTACTTCATGCTCAATGAGATCTTGAGTCTCCAGAGACCTCTCCTGACCAAATCTCTGGTCAGGAAGTTGAGTATCAACTACCACTATACCTGGAACTCATCACTTGTGGTCATCTGTAAATTGGGTGTTAGGAACAAAGGAGGTGCAGCACATAAGCTGAAGCCATTGCCCATCTTGATTTCTTACATTTGTAGCACTTGAATGCATTTCTTAGAGATATTCCTGGAGTCTCTGGAGCCTCTCCCTGGTCTTCATGTGTACTCTATCTGTCCAGAACCTCTAGCCTATATCCTGGAAAGCAAGTTCATGATAACAGTCCAGAGAGTGCAACTAGTGAATTGTGACCAGGATATGACATTACATCTATATAAAGTGTATTTCTTTGCAGCAGAAGCTGCCTGACAAATATTGAGCCCCTTACTGTAAATTACTCATATGTATATAGGCAATGCAAAGAGGAGAAAATAATAGCAAAAATAGAAGTACCAGCAAATATCTTACATGCACCATTTCAGTACTTTGCTTCCTAGTATCATTTACAAGAAGGGAGCTATGTGATGTTGACAGCTCATAGGAATCCTCCCCATTGTCATGAATTATTTCTTTCTTTTTGGATATCTTATTTTATCATAACACATGAACAATGCATGCATAACATATATTTACCAGCACTTATTGCATACCATGAGGGTACTGACCCTCTTTTATTCTTTATATTAGTTATGCTTTTCATACACATGTCACAGTTGATCACTTATTATTTAAATGCATGATACTCACATTACTTACTTAGGTGCAGCATGGACTTAGATATTACTTACATGTGTACAACACATGTAGTTTAGTATATAGGTAGCACATTTGTACCAAGAACACCAGACTTGAGCTGGTCATATATCCACTAGCAATACAGTGTCTCTACTCCTTCCCACTTTTCTTATTTGAGTGATTGAACAACCTTGACACTGCGCTACACTAGAGCCTATTGTTTTTGTTTCTGACACCTATCACCCAATACAGAATCATCATCAGAATCATCAACAAATATGGGATCTTGTTAGAATATTAGATCACAGTTTGTAAGTGCTTCACAATGTCTCCATGTTTTTGCAAACATCTCAATTCCTTTAATTTATAATCTTGTGGCCTTTCTATGGCAAACTGTATTAGTATATATGTAGTCTACAATTGTTGTATGTACTCATCTGTTTGCCCTCTTGGAACCCCCCTCCCTATCCTTCTGAGGACAAACTGTGTCTAATACCATCAAGACTGTGTTGCTTATTTTAAGGTAGATGTCATCCATAATTGACAAATGTCACGTGAAGAGCGTGACGGTCTCTAAATGCAGAAAGTACACATTTCATTAGCACAAAAAACATGCTTTTTGCATGATTGGGATGGAAAATTGCAAAAGTCTTCCCTATAAGTTGTAGAATAGAATGATTGTCACATAAAACTGAATTTTGGTGGTGAACTACAATGATTTGCAGGACTTATTGACTAAGTTGGTTTGGCCTCCCCCTTCTAAATGTGTTGCATCCTCCATATCCTTCAATCTATTGACAAACAAACTTAATTATGCGACATGGGATGCCAAAATTGAATGAGCTTGAGAAAGAGGAAATCGTCAAGACAGTAGTAATCATCCAAGTGCGAGAATTTGAGCTGGGTAAATTGACATCTCCGAGACTGTGAGTTATTGCAGTGATATCAGTGGATCAAAGCAGATAAAATCTTTCTCAGTTAATAAGTTCATTCAAACAACACTGATTCTCACCAAATTTTGACATGTTATTCACAGTGATATTTAGAACACTTTATAGGTGTCCAATTTCCCAAAACCCTCTTGAATGTCTTAAAAGATGACTTCCACTGTTTTTCCATCATTTTCTTTCCTATTTTGATCTTAATTGTCATGTCTCGTGATGTTTGTCGATTATGGATGACATCTACCTTAACAGATCTGTGTGGACAGTCAGGTTGGGGTCAGGTTCTTGGACACTTTGAGCAGCAAGACACATCTTTTGTGATGACTGATTAGAATGTTGATGTGCTCATGTTGTTCACATGGTCAAAGTTTCCATTTGAACTGAGTTTTGCACACAGGTCAAAAAGGTAGATAAAAATATGACTGATTTTGCTTGCAAATATGAAACACCGTGGGAAAAAATCCCGAAATTGCGGGAATCACACTGTAATACATGCAGAACAAGTGGTGATGGGGTATTAAATGTGATGGCCATCTTTTAGGCTGCAGGACCCTGTCCTCGGTCAGCATAGGGTGGCGGAAGTTCATGAACATCGCCAGCATCCCGATGTTGGAAGACTGGATCACCTTCCATGATAGGCCGATCCGCTTCGAAACCTGCCTGCGATAATAGAGAACCTAGTGGTCGTCGCTGACGACTCGTCCCGCTGCTTGCATCTGATGTCATTGTATGCTCTGACTCTGGTGAGAGTACCATACCGGCCTCTGCTGCTCTCGCCGACCGTCGCACAGATGCTGCAGGGAAACTGGAGAAGCCTGGACGGCTAGAATTATTTAAAACATCTGACTGTCTTCTATCTCCTGTTGATGGGCTGCTCTGAGACCCTTGTCCCGGGGAACTGCCGCTGTAATGTGTAGGTGGCAGTGCAGCCGACGAATTAGAAGCCGATCTTGGGACTAGAGCGTATGAACCCGTATACGCGCTCTTGTTCTGCGGCGAGGGGGTGGTCATGAAGTTGTTTACAGATATAATCTCACCACCAGTTTCCTCGAACTGACGAGGTATAAGATCAGGCTCCTCTACTTGTTGTTGCTTCCTCTTGCGAATATAGAGGAAGGCGACTGCGGCTCCTGCAGCGAGTAGTAGAACACCGAGAGTAACACAAACCCCAGCGATAATGGCAGTCCTCCTGTTCGATTTGGCCTTCGCAGCGTCCTCCTCTTGTTTGATCACAGTAGAATTGCCGCTAGAGCTCACCAATCCATCACAATCTACGTCCACAGATCCTAACAGTCGCGATACATGAGAAAAGATAGCAAGGTATTCAAATGATGCCATCACACACCTTGGGTCTGGACAATTGGTGTTCCTGTTGCCCATCTCCCTGTTCTATGCATTGTATATGGATGAGAATATAGAATATACCATCGAATGGTTACCTGTACTTACAAGTCACTGATAGCAGCTGTCAACGAATGGAAAAGGTCAATTTCTATTGAACGGGGGAATAGGCAACGATCATGTACCTATTAATTGGGTGTTTGAGTCTGCTCGGTCAATAAATGTAAAGACATCATCTCCGAAAAGCATAGTGACATTGGAGACAATGAGAGAGTTGAGAGCTGCAAGAGTGAGGTTGTACGGTGGAACGCCGCCTTTGACGGTGATACCCCAAGGCTGGCAGGTAGTGAGCGTATCCGTTACGTTCGCGGTGACGGTGAAATCCTCGCTGGACGGATCATTGACACATTGCGTCGTAGCTCCAGCTTTGAAAATATCAGCGATCAACCAGAAACAGAGCAGAAAATGCACTCACCGATGACAGTGTACAGTGATGGAGGGATCTCACCTGCGCTCCCTGTAGCATCTACGACACTTAGCAGCAATTTCGTGCCTATGTCCAGAGTCAACAAGAATGGCTAGGGTTATCAAACGCGCCCAACACACCAACTGGGTGTGTGACCTGCCAGCTGAGGGAACTGTTATCGTTACCAATGAGAGTAGTAGTTGGCGTGCCCCCAATCGCAAAGGCGAGCATGTAGTACGGAGGAACGCCTACGGTGTCATTGAGGGCGGCAATTAAAGGCTTAACGATGATCGGCATAGGTAGGCAGGTTGGCAAAAAAATCGACATCGCCTGTCGAATTCGGTTAGTATTATTCGACGCGGCTACACTTGAGAAATAATATACATTGTTTGCAAACTGCCATTGGAAAATATTGCTCGTCTGTGCCAGAGCAGGGGTGACAAGCCACAAGAGAGAGAAAAGAGGAAGCGAGAACGAGTGGGACCACATGTAGGGCGATGGCCAGACTGCAAAGTACGGGAAGGGAGAAAACCGGAACTCAAGGCTGTGATGGGGCCTTTAAATGAAAAACGAGGAAAGGACTGCGACTTGCACGGCGTAAATAAAAAATCGGATTCCTCGGGCAGTGCCAGACTCCAGCTGCACTAATGACGAAAAAAGTGTTAGATGCGATTGTAATAGAAATTCCGAAAAGTGCGATCACATCGCGAATAGTGCGATAGCTTAAAGGGAAAAGTGCGATCGAATCCTTCAGAGTGCGATGATACAATCTGGAGAATGTGATTGATTTCGAAAAAGCGTGATCCAATTTCGACAGTGCAAGTCAGATTGCTAGCTTGGGTTCCGACCCGCTGTGAGCCACTTTCACGATTGGATACAGTATTAATTCATAATGACCACAGACTCTGTTGCGTTATTAAGGGTCAGTCCGGCAACCATAATAAAAGCATATTATGATTATTGATGGCATTCATATTATTCCCATAACTCCTAAATAGTATATCGTGACTCGTGGAATAGATGCGTGATTGATTATCGCTCTTACTGTAATTGCTCAATAATATCATTCTTTCTATGCCTATTATAAGGTTGAAACTACAGAGAGAACAGCTGACCATAGTAGTATATATAATCAATGCTTTTGATGTTGCAATATAGCTATATGAATCTCCCTTTTATTGGAAAAGGGCCTATCACACTTCCAAGTTATCCGGTGCAGAATGAGTCAAGCAGTTGATTACATCAGCATTTTAACAAAAACTTCCGGGTTTCGGCAAATTTTTACCGCTTTTGAGGTGTCCGGGAACCTGATTTGTAACGAATATCCGGTGAACCATAATATATGCTCGTATTAGGGTCAGTCCGGCAACCAGCAACCATAATACGAGCATATTATGATTATTGATGGCATTTGTATTTAGGAGATGACATAACGTTGGATGCAAAGGGTGCTTTGGTTTTCGATTTTGGTCGGGATAGACAAGGACCCATGAGTGGCATTTATGTCTTCCAGAGACCATGCTTTTAACCATCCTGAACAAGGTTGAACGCCGTTGCATATGATCAAGATGACTACTCACCTGCCCGCAACCCCTGTGCTCTAATCTAAGCCAGCGGGTGTAAAAAGTTGGAGATTGAACTCCATTGACTCCAAGTCTGAGAACTTTGCAACATTTTGGGAGTGTTCACAATGCAAATGTGGTTGGACCAAGATGATGGCGATGTGATATACAAATATAATAGCTGCCGAGGGAACAGAGACAACTCTAAGTCATGAGAACTGCATAGGACTATCGGACGTGTAAAATCGGCGTGAGGATGGACAAACAAGATTATGATATACATGCTCGTAAGCTGGTGACGCTTGAGCGTTTAACTTGGGATGGAAGACGGAATCGGAGTTGTGCTGTCGTAATTACAGTTACCAGCAAAGAATGGTTTGTGGCGGCTGTGCCGCCAGACTCAACCCAGTCAAACTGGGGCTACTTGCCCTCTGACTTTCCGAGCGCTGATGTTTATCGCTTACTCCATACCTTACGTAGGTCCTACAATATGTCTATTACCCACGGCATGCGAGCGCAGCTCCCGCTTTCCAGAATCCGGATCAATTGGATCGATCTCAAGTCTCCTTCCAGATGGACCCCTACATATGCATCGTCCACAGTGTGCGTGCGCAGCTCTCATTTTCAAACTCTAGGACTTCAGGGTCAATCTAACGCCTTACCTCTGCAAACCCAGCTTAAATTTCACCAGATAATCACGCCCATCGAGCTGGAGAATGCACGCTCATGAATGTCGCTGGTGAGCGCATCTTGAAATGACTTTCAAATCACGAAAATTTAATGTGAAAGATATTTCCAGAGGGAGTTGAAACTCAGCTAAAAGTGTGATATTACTGATAAGGCCTTGTTATATTGTATAAGACATTGAAAGTTGCTACCTATAATCTCAATATAGCCTTTATTTCAAGACTTTGATATAGAATTACCTTATTTTTATCTGAATTGTAGCATCTTACTGCTTTTTGTAAACATAGACCATTAGTATAATTCTTCACAATAATATGATTTTACTGCAAGGCCATATCAGTACTCCAAAGACTTATGACAAATACCAAATAACAGCATGATTACCCACCAGTGGGCTGACCAAAATACAAAAGTCAGTTTGCATGCTTGCACTCCCCACACAGGATATAGTGTGAGTTGTGAGTAAATTAAGTCATTTGAGAGAACTTTGCAATTTGAATGAATAATTAAGAAATCTAATGCTATCAATTGTTAAGCTAAATGAAAGTGAAATTTTCAGTAATATACATAAAAAGTGTGTGCATAAGCCTACTAATACCTGCTACCATTGAAAAAAGGCATATTTTTCCAGTGTGGGAGGGGAATTTGATAAGGCATTATAATACTTTACAATCATTGCAAAACTGATTACAATTGTCATAAAATCAAAATCTTTGACCTCTGAACATTTTAAAAATACTTACTCTCCTTCCAAATTTCACAAACACTACTGTGTCAGATATTACATTAAATATTGATATGTAATAAATGTACTTATGATACCAATTATTTTTCAGCTAAAGGTATATCTGTCTATATAAACCTAGACCCATTTTTCCTTGTTTTCCTGATGGCCTTATCTCTGTGATGATAAATAAAAAAAATGGTGTTTTCACTTAGTGGAAGGTGTATAAAAGCAAATATTCATGGATGCTAAGAATTTGAACCTATGAAGGGTGATTTTACTCTGAACATTGGTTAAAAAGCAGCTTTTCTCAAACACTGCAGTGCCCATCATCATATCACAGTTAATTTTACTATGCAACAGCCAAAATTATTCTATTCTTGGCTGCATCCTTTGAACATATCATGTGAAATTGAAAACAGCCATGGGGTGATAGGATAGGTGTAAGGTAACTGATGTTGAAATAAAGCCAGTGATAGGGCTTCCAGTTACATGGGTGTAAACAAGTGAAGTAATATTGAGCAATGTAAATGAAGTTTTAAGTAAAATAAGGAGCTGCTAGAGATAGAAAGTAGAATACCTAAATAGGAAACTATGGAAAGCAGTGTTCTTGCAAGTATATGAAAGTACATAAATGCACCCAAAAATAAAGTAGATAACAGAGAGTAAAATGGCAGTGCAACAAGCTCAATGTTACCAATAATTTCCAGCAACTGGCTTGTACTCTGCTAGTCAAGAAAAAATTACAAAATTCCTTCCTTATGAATAGGACTTGCCGATGGGGTCCCAAATGGCACTGTACAGTAAGAGAGAGCCAAATACAACAAAAACACATATCCTTTTTTGGAGAGGGATTGAGGTACTAGATATTGTAAGTAACTGAAAATACTATGTTTAAACTTGACTAAACACATTTTCATGAGCAGATTTTTCATTAACAAAATTTTGAAAAAATGTGCAATTGACAGATTTCCTTGAGAGCATTCTAAATATGTATTTTTTTTAAAATCCCCAAATCCCAATCAAAATATCAGTGGTCTCAATGGACAACAATAAGAGTCTGAAATCCATGATGCAGCCAGCTCAGACAAAAACAAAGATATTTAAATACATTTCATTGCTAGCTTAATCCATCAAATTGTTACAGTCTTTTCAATTTATTGACTACTAGTATGTCATGAACTGGTCTTCCCGGGGTATAGCCCAGAAGTTCCGGATGGATAAGTGCGTGAGATCAACAGAGAGAGGTTCCGGAGTCTCTGGGGATATCTCTGGTAAACACGTTCGAGCACTACCAAGGTAGGAGATCGAGATGGGCGACGGCTTCAGCTTATGTGCTGTGCCTCCTTCGTTCCTAATGCCCAATTTACAGACAATGGTGAGTGGACTGATTCAAATATAACAGAGGTCGATACTCAACTTCCTGACCGAAGGGTTGGTCAGGAGGGATCTCTGGAGACCGGAGATCTCGTTGAGCATGTAGTGCGACGACGAGAAGGATAATATGAGTAGGGGTGACAAGGGAGGATTCAGAGGTAGTTCAGAGACTTTGTAAGGATGTTGTGAATGTATAAGTATGAGTATGAATATGAGTAATTAACAAACTGAAGTACTACGATACATTCGAAGTACTTAAATACTAAAAACTCTAGATAACCAGAGTAATACACA
>JASFDF010000489.1:0-17894 GCA_036937115.1 Nidularia sp. FH-822889 | reverse complement strand
CGGTGAGCGCAGAAACAACGTATGAGACCTGTCGGGAGACCTCAGCACAGGGAGAGCCTCAAGCGTGAGCCGAACGCGATAATAACGGAATAGGCGGATCTATTTGGCTGAGGCTTTGAATATAAACAACCTGAGTCGACAAGTGCATGTTGAAACAAATTCGACTGTGCTGTTGGGAGTACTTCCCCCTAAATGCTCACGCTACACACACTGCAGTACATATACAATTATATAGTCTTCAGGATGGTTTGGCCTTTAAACAAAATCAATTAAATAATAGGTGAGTTTGAGCAGCACCTTGACTTGGAGCTTGCCTCTCACAGTACTGAAGTACTTACCAGTAATCCTTTTTATACAAGAAGGTAATTTGGGCATTATGGCTATGGCTCTAGCATTAGCATCCATTCCAGGCCTGAATTTTAACAATATATCATGGCTACAATTCTGGCATTAGCATTCATTCCAGGCCTGAATCATGATATCATAGCTATTAGGTTTTGTTTAGGTTTATGTATGTGTAGCGTGAGTCAATAACTCATCACATGATGGAAATCACCCATAATTGTCTAGCGTTACTTAATTACTTAAGTATGCATGTTTAATTATTTATTTTTGAGGTGCTATTACCTTAGCGCTTGATTAAGCTCTGGCTGTACTATTTTTGGATAGGCACTGGGAGCTGCTATTTATAGCAGTACTAGAATATCTGCGGATACCAGCTAAGTTTAGCTTGTCACATCGCTTCGCGAACGCGTCTCAGCTTCCTTCCGGATTTGGTGTCTTGCAACCCTTTTCTGGAACATGGGTGCTAAAAATAAATAAACACTCTGCAATTGCTACTATACTCCAGAATAATACACTGAAGTATAGGCATATACAGGGGGAAGCAACCCTGTGACACTTATGCAGTGTTTACTAAGTTCATCCTTAGTTTATCCTCGGTGTTCCCACCGGGGTTTTCTCGTTATGCGACATTTACCTGCCATCGCTCCACGATGGATGTTGCAACAGGCGCAGCCATGTCAGCGATGTCTATGTCATTCTGACTCACCTTGTGATCAAACTATGCCGAGGCCAATGTGCCAGAGCTTGTGCGAGAACTTGCTGTGCGGTTGGTGTTGGCTAAAGCTCACGCAATATGATGCAATAATTAATTCTGTCAACATGACTAAAAAACACTAGCCATGTATAAAAGGTTTGCAGGATGCACTGACGAGGTCAACACACCAAAAGCTCTCTTCTTCCCAACTGGGCAGGAGATCTTTGCATTCCTGCTTCCTCGTCTTAGTAGTCACTCACTGCTTGCTTTCGGCTCACGGTTCGCTCCCACCCTAACCCTAACCCTACGTTATGTGCTTGGTTCTATTTTCATCTGTTTGTCACCAGCTAGAGGGATTTCCCAGTGTAACATATTCTTATGTTTTTCCTGGACCACTCTCATACATCTCTCCTCAGGCAAACTTCACAAACCTCCATCAATAGCCTTATGCCACGAATTCCAGCTCAAACCACAGAGCACGGGATTTGTATATAGAGTTGGACCCATCTAAATGTCAGGTGGTGGAGGGAAATGAAGTTTTGCAACAATGGTAGGAACTGCTTCTTGCTTCTCTGGGGATTTCTCTTATTCGATGTAACCGTAGGCTCACTGGTTCTTTATGAGCATGACATATATTCAAAAGGGCGAGCCGGCTCCTGCATCTGGTTTGAAGATATGAAATTTTGTAGATCAATAACTACATCAATCAAAGGATCATGGACGTCAGAACACGTCAATTCTATTTCTTCTGCCTGGTACTGACTGATGTCGGAGAAGAATGCTTCAATGTTGATGCAGACAAACTGATGCCACACCTGCGTATACCGACACTGAAGGAAGTTGATGAAAAGTTGGTGGTTTAAAGTGCCGGTACGTTGTTTAAGATTAAAGAGATAAGCGCCCCTCCGCCAAATATAGCCGATGTACTCCCAGTATGGATTTAGCACGTAATACAGACACAGTTCGATGGATCTACCTTAAAAATTTGTCACTCATTCACTTGCTATTCAAGCATTCGGAGTAAAATATTACGTTCACCTTCCCTAACACTTTAAGGTAGCTCCGCTTTTTCGACCCAATACGCCAGTCCGGCATTTGAAAGCACTGGAGATATTATTGGCGATTTTGTCTTTTAGAGATATTGAATTGGTATTTAAGCCCTAGGAATACGCATTGGTTTCTTTAATCTGCTCTATATTCTTAAACTTGTCTTCATAAATACTCATTGTCGATTCCCCTGGTTGCATCAAACTGATAAGATGAAAAGCATCTTTTTTGCCCTTTTTACGGCGCTCTTCTTGGGCCATATCTCAGCATTATGCGGAAGTGTTCTCTATGCTCGAAATTCAACTGTAGAGGTATGTGGATCTCATAGTCCTTGAAGATAATATTTGGTATCACTGACTTTTAAATTTCTCCAAATAGCGCCGTGTCACTGATACTTGCGCAGACCCATCCCTCACCGTTGTTTACGTCGAAGCATACAGCCATCAATTCACACTACATGTACTCCAGAGACGAGCGGTCTACATCAACCAAGACACAGTAGACAACTCTGACTGGGAGATTCAAGAAGAAGCGTTTTGCGTGTGGAAGGGTCCGCAGCAATTTACCTTCCCTTTGTATCAGCTCGCCAGCCCATCAGGCGCAGATTGGATCTATGTGATCTCCACCACAGGAAGTCCTCCCGTTGTTAGCAGGTTCCCGACTGTAGAAATTTTGGGATATGCTTACTCGACACAGATTTGTGGCAGTGTACCACTTTTGGTGGTCGCACAGACGACAATTGGCGACCGCTACTTCACTATGGATCAAGATGAACATGATATGTTGGTCGGGTTCGGGTGGGTTGATAAAGGAGTCATTGCCTATGTCTTACTGGTAGATCTCGACTAGATTCTGGTGCGTTGTCTTTTAGAGTACTCAGGAAATTCATACTTAAGTCAATTTAGATTGTACTATTAATATGTAGCTCTTGAACCTATACTTTCCTTCCAAATTTCTAGTTTGAGCTGCTCATCATTGAATCAGGTCCCATATTCACTTTACTCTATGTAAGCCTATAAAGACCATTTCACTTCAAATACCATGGTTTGACATCATGCAGAGTACAGCTAGGAGGACTCATGCTTGCCAAATTCCGGAGTGATTTCTATAATCTGATAGCAGTGTTAGCTCCCCAGATTACTATCAGTCTGTTTCCCATCATTCTGTTGAACTCTTGGCTTCTACTGGAACAATGCATTAGGGGATTATTCCAGCTCTGATCATGGTGCTCATCCACCTTGACACAGTCCCTGGCACAAATGCTGTGAAGCAGTAGAGTGAGTATGTAGACAGTCTGGTTCTTACAACCGCAAGGTCTGTTGAAGCAGGGCTGCCTTTATCACAGGAAGATATGTTTCATGTACAATGAAATATACACTGATTTTTTGCATGATAACACCCTCCTTGCAGAGTGTGTGTATAGACTTCATTCCTCTTTATATATCACAGACAAACATACCCAGTTCAGGATGCCACATAATTTTTGAAGGAGGGACAGGACTTTCTAAGAAATAGACATGTTTCAAGGTCCCAGAAGTGGAATTTTAATCCAATAAAATTTTAGATATAGAGAAGGCTAGTCTATATAAAATGTGCATATAGCATGCAACTGAATTTCAAATGCACTGCTATGGGCACTCTGCCTGAATACCAGCCAATGTGACCCCAATGTTACCCACATACCTAAAAAGGTAAATCTGATTGCTGTGATGGACAATGTGCTATGCATGAGAGTAATGGAAGTGCATTGTGACCAGTAAAAAACTCATTTTTAGGATGGTATCATGCAGACAGTGTACTAAGCCCCACCTAAAAAGATATTCCTCTGATCACTGGATGCAAGCAGCTGTCTTTCTGGGGGCACAGTTGTGCACATGCACAACTTTGCACAACTTTGCACAACTACAATTTGCACAAGTATTAACTAAGCAATATTTATATCTACTTCAGTATTTATTACACAAATGATAGCATCTACATACATTTATTCTCCCAATGTGTGAGTACATGAGTAGGTGGCTCATGCTTTGTCATTAGTCAATGATAACAGGGCTTCCCACTGACTACAGCTCTCCAGCAAGCTGTTTGATCCTGCTGACTCCTGAACTTGTCTCACTTATTGGAGTCTTTAAGTTTCACAGTTTAGCATGCCTGTTCAAACAATGTCTGGCAATTTCCTTTGAGGTTGTGTTTTTGACAATTCCATTGAATACAATTCTCCAGTGACTGTGTCATTATTTGTTCCCATGGCATGAAAACTGCATCATGGCTTGAAGAACTCAGTCCACAGTAACTTCATTGATTTGATTAAACAGCCATCACATGACACAACAATTTTTGTTTAAATGGGAATTGTTTAAACAGCTTATTAGCATAGTGAATTTGTTATGTATCCCCTTATCTATCTAGCTAGGACATAAGCTCTTATTTAAATGATGTTTAAAAATGTTTAAGCAATGTTAAATAATTATGAAGATAATTACAATGGGGTTCAATCACACAACCTAGCAATCATTGACCCCATAATGCAAGGTACAAATAACCACTTGGCTATAATGCCATTAATAAAGTAGGTTAGGATAACTATTCTATTCATGACATCCAGATGTTCTAGTGTCCAAAATTTTGCTAAGTTTGACAAGGGTGGTTGCTTCTAATGTAGCTTATGCTCTTGTTTAAATAATTTAAATGGGAATCAATACCATAGGAGACAATCATGCATTTATTTGTTCATCAACAAAATTACATAAGCTTTACTTTACTTGTAAAACTTGTGCTGAGAAAATTTAGCACAAGTCAATTTTGTCAGGGAAAAATAAGTGTCATAATTTAATTTGGTTAGAATCTTACAATGTCTCCATGGCTTAGTGGATAACCTTGTATTTACTACTTTGTCATGTTCACAAGGTCTTGGGTTTGAATCTTGCTTTTGGCTTTCCAAAAATTATGTTTAAGTGTTTAAATATTTTTACATTATTTAGACATGTTTAAACATGCTATGTTGACACCCATCAATTGCCATTCATGCTATCCATAGTAACATTCTAATGTTTAAATATTGTCTGTTTAAACAAAAAGTGTCATGGAGTGTGACAAACATTTAATAAAAATCAATGAAATGTCTCCAGTCCATGATCTCATATGCATCAAGAGAATATTATTACCTGAAAGCTCACATATTGTGTAGTACCTATTTGTAAGGTTCATTCCTAAATATATGATTCAATAATCATTGATGCATGCAGGTGTCTCACTTGTGCAAGTTAAAATCCTGCATTTGCACAGCTCCTGCACATATGTGCAACTGCTTGCACAAGTGAGTGGATGTTGCACAAGTGGTTGTGCAACCACCTGCTCACTTGCATAAGCATCATATGAAGGAAATTAGATCTACATAAGCAACACATGTCTTGTAGATCTTAATAATTATCTCAATGATGTCATACAGGATGTTCTTAGAGCTATCAGAAATTTAAAATTATAATATATGCTCTGAGTGTTAGAATTGGACTAGCAAACTTGTGACAAGTTTCCAATACTTTGTGCTGCCATCTCCATTCCTGACTGTATTCCTGGAACTCACCTGCACCTACAATCTTACCCGTTCTCTCACTTCGCTTCAAGAAAATAATCTCTTCGTGTTATACTCCATATCGACTTACGACCGCTCGTCGATTGCGGTGTACTCACAACTTATATGCGTAACCCATCATCGACTTGCACAAAACCGCTACAGATTTTGTGCATATTTGTGCACACGTCAGCAGAGTTGCATGATACACCACTCACGATTTGAACTTGAAGGGAACATTCCAAGAGGCATGAATTGTACTCATTATTTACCACAATGTATCAGAGATTGAGTTAGAGTAAAGGTGTTGTTCGCGAGATATATCTATAGTAGTCGATAGCAGGCAAGCCAAGCCTAGTTCAGCGCCATTCCGAAATCACTACCTCACAGATCTTTTTAGAAGCTCATGGTAAATGCTAAAATTATACTATAGCCAGAACAACAGGTATAAGTCCTTCTTGTACCTGTCCCTGCATGGACGAAACCCTTTGGGAATGCCTACCGCATGGCGGTCTCTCAGCTAACTGTTCTCGCGTTTTGGATATTTATAGATACTTCAAATTAGAGGAAGTTATGAAAACAAAATGTATTCTACTAGAATCACATTATACAAATATATAGGATCATTGGCTGGGAATGCTGGGGTTTTGACGTTTGAGCATTTTTAGCACCTTATGAGTACTTCTACAGCAATTCTTGTCCTAAATCAAGTATGTCCCGCTCCCTTTATGTACTATGCTCCTTTCTGATCATCAACGTCATCACACGTGCAAATCACCTTCGATCCGCCCACTCCACCTGAGGCACTCAACGCCCTCGAACCCGCCACGTTGAACACAGTTGCTCACCACGTCCTGTATCAGTGTATCCTCCGCCGTTACGGCCGCCTGCCGACCCTCCCTAACTTTCTTGTTTTCTCACTGGGGTGTTGCATCGCTGCAGCATATATATATTTCGAAGGTGCTTAACCTGCCTGTCCTTTCGCAGTATCTAAAAAAGCGGGACGTTTCTTTCACAACCGTAGACACTGACATATTAGTTATAGATACACTTCCGCCTGCACAAACCACCCCATTCCAAGTCGACCCCACTCCGCTGCATCGATCACGGTGCTCCACAAGCAGACGCGCAATGTCTGGGACAGGTCGATCTCCAACGAAGGAACATGTGCCGTTGGGAGCGGGGACTTGAGAGTTGTTAGTTTGAATGGTCAGTACTAGGATAGGATCCGCGAGATGAGGGGATCTGACAACTTCGCTATCTCCTGCAAAATTGACCCCTTCTTTACAGGCATCGATGTCCATCGATGCTCGTTAGACCTTCGCACCCTCCGTCAAAGCTTCTTTGCGCCAATCTTCAGTCTAGCATGGTCCAGAAGAACGCGAATATGGATCGGGGCAATCATAATAACATACTGTCCCAGTTAATTAGGAAAGCGAACAATCACAAGAATTCACCGAGACTCACTCGCTTGGTATCATCAAGGCTTTCATTAAGGCTGTCGATCCGTTCATTGAGGCGTTTGACCTCAACCTTCAGTTCTGCATTCTCAACCTTCAGCCCTGCATTCTCAGCCTTCAGCTCTTTGATATCCTGCACAGAATTTGAATCAGAGAGCGAACGACGAAGAAAATGGATGCTCACATGCTCTAACCCGGTAATGCGCGTAATCAGAGCAGCAATCTTGTTGGAAAGATCTCTAGACGGAACGGGTGCGGTCACCTTTTCCTCTGTCCAATTGTTCAAAGATTATGAGCTAGAAGATCTAAAGGTGGCGAACCACGCACCGGTCTGCTTTCCTGACATGTCGTCTTTCTTGTTTGATCGGCGTGTAGTAGCCCCTTCACCAATTAATGATGCAGCAGCTTGTCGGGATTGGAGTTCCAGGAACGTAGAATTAATGCAAGTGAGGGTATCGATAACCGGCGAGGGTGTTAAGTGGGTACTGGGGTCCTCTTGAGGCCATAGGATAATAGTGACGTGGTCGTCTAAGTCGCCGAGAGTGGGCTCCTCAGAGTGCGGATCTGAGGCTAATAGTTAGTGAAGGACTTCAATGGGGAAAATTTAAGTACTTGGTGTAGGATAAACATCGGTACAGTCAGGATCGATGACAATATCCGGTAAACCAGGCAGACTAGCAAGGTGCACCGCCATCTCCTTCATTCCTATTTCCTTCGCACGGCGGATTGTGAGTTTTTTCGGCATTAGCACGCTCTTTTGTAGTTTGTGCTCGCCATAGACCAGCGTTACGTCGGTCATTGGACGTGGAGGCATATTGGTGCAATGATGGTGGCAGGAGACAGGTTGTGACTACCGCTGACCTACCGTGACTCCTTGTTATTTGTCAATGTTGACGTCTATGTGGCAACAGCCTCAGGATGTCCTCGTTATCTATCTTACAGGTGCAAACCTGACTGCATTCTGATCCAACGGTATCGGGGATAGACCACAATTGACACACCCCCTGTTGGAAATACGAGCTTGACGCCTGTCCCATTGAAAGCATGGCTGAGGTCGGACCGTTACAGATCGTATTAGTATGTGGACAGTGTTGAAATAACACCGATAATACGGCCGAAACCACTATTTAGGTGACAAACGAGTAAAGAACTACAAGTAAAATACTCAACCTTATATGTAAAATACGTAGCCGTTATGTACAGAATACAGAATACGAATGAAGAGTAATATGGAAAGCAGTGTCCGTTCACATACCAATACGACCTGTAACGGTCCGACGTCAGCCGGACTTCCAGTGGGACAGGCGTCAAGCTCGTATTTCCAACAGACAGACACTGGTATCCGTATTATGCTTCATTAGTATTCTGTATTCTGTATACAACGGCTACGTATTTTACATATAAGCTTGAGTATTTGACTTGTAGTACTTTACTCGTCTGTCACCTAAATAGCGGTTTCAGGCATATTACCAGTGTTATTTCAACCCCCCCACATTCG
This sequence comes from Nidularia sp. FH-822889, assembly GCA_036937115.1. Classification (NCBI taxonomy): domain Eukaryota; kingdom Fungi; phylum Basidiomycota; class Agaricomycetes; order Agaricales; family Nidulariaceae; genus Nidularia; species Nidularia sp. FH-822889. Next base: position 9,279 of record JASFDF010000489.1, on the reverse strand, counting down.
GAATGTTGGGGAGTGCAACACACTGAGTTTTACAATAACACAGTGTCGATAAATGATCTACTATATGTTGCTGATGTATTGAGGTGTGCCACTGATAAGTGTGTCGCAGTAGTACACAGTGTGTCGAGGATCCCAAAGCATTCAAGTGCACAGATGTCACGGTTGCTGAAGCTATTCCTGTTACATAATCCTTAAGAGTCTCGAGACCGCCACAAGACTGCCAAGTACTTTGGTGTTCGAAGTCAACTGTCTAAGTCAGTAGGCTTATCGTGGTTTCCCTCAGTATAAAAGATGTTTTAACAATGATTTTACGAGCAAGTACTTTGTGCAATGAAATTAAGAACTGCTTAGTACTACATTTATATTGAATGCCCCTCGAATTAAGTTGTGAACACAAGTCTTATGACTTTTTATTATCTATTAAAACGAAGCTTCTTTAGCGATTTTATTTCAAGCAACTACCGTCGCGGGAATAGCTACATGATTGAATAAGAACTCTCAATATGATAACACTATCTGGAATACCAACAAATCCATTTCACTTCAATTCACCGCATTTGACTACAATTATGTTACAATAGTTTCGCTCTTTTCACAAACTCGACAAAGATATTTGGAAAACTTAGAGTCCGAAATCAAACAAATGGGATGTCATTAACCTTTCTGTCACTCAGTCAGAAGTGCTGGCGGTAGGCTTTGTGCTCGTAGTCTTGTGGTGCTTATTATAAAATGTATAAACACAGAGTAGCATAAAGGGAATAAAATTGATATATACTTTTTCTTTCCGTGCACCTCAAAAACAGAGTTCTTAGAAAGTTCTTCAGTGGCAACATTGGTTGAAATTGAATCATAAATTTCAATACATATTTGGAGAAGAAAGTTGATTCCACTTACTCAGCAGTGAAAGCTTCCAAGAAGTGCCTGGAGAAATTTTGATGAGAAGTGGAATGCGTAGCTGTAAAAGGATGAGAACTTACCCGCCAGCAACGTCAGTGAGATTAATATCCACCTTACCAGCAGATTTTTCGACATCTTTGGTAAAGACATAGACTCACTCTTTGACCCCCTTGGCCTTAGTGTGGTTCCTGTGAATATCCAGGTTGGATTCCTTTAGATCGCCAGCTTTAACGGTAAACTTGATGATCCCAGTGCCGTTCGTGACAAGTTCCGTATTTTCCACTGGGAACTGGAACGTCTAACTTAAGGGCAGAAGCCAGGGTAGCCGGTGCTGTGACGATAATACTGAAAAATGGTCGTGTAAGGCTCGAGTACTATGTGCAATTTTACCAATATGCGTACAAGAGTGAGAAGAGCTGCATGTTCTTAAATTGCGGAAGTTCAAGAGAAAGAAAGACCCTTTGGCCGACAATACAAGACGGATGTCAGGCCACTTATATACCCTGATATAGTCCTCCCCTTCCCCATCCAATTTTATTCGATGAGCTGCCAATTTCTCCAGGAAAATGGAGAAACTGGAGTCTTTCAAACATATGATGGCGTTCTTAAAATCTCTCACTCTCACCATATGCTTGTAAATGCTCCGTTTTTACCGCACTTCATCATAGATTTTTTGCAGTTGGGAATGTTTGGCATTACATCTAGTGCCATTCACTGATCTCTAATTGGTTTCTATTACGTAACGAGGCACGAGCGAAGGATTAGAATAGTGTCTTTGTCAGAACGTCGGGTGCAGATCAATTCCCTGCTCCTGCCATCACGACATTCGTCTGTGGAGAGCTGCCTATCGTCGAGAGCAGCTCCCTCCGCTCCTTTTTACACAACATTTCTATACTTACAATATAACACTCCATATTATCATCCCTCTAAAACCTCAGCATCAAATTATATCATCACACACACTCTCTTTAACACCATGGCACAGCACATTCAGCGAGACCCTCACCTCGAGGTCTCCCCTGATTTTTCGACCGAACATTACGAACCAATGCAAGTCCTCATGAGAAACACTGGTGCAACAAACGAGGATGCAATCCTCATGCTCACCCAAGCATGGACGCAGGAGAATGCCATGAGACGAGAGGCATGGACCAGGCAAATTGAGGTAGAACAAGAGGAGTCAGAGGCAGCAAACCAACAGTCGAGGGAAGCGGAAGAGCAGCAGCAACTGCAGGAGCGATCCGAGAAAGAGAAGAAAATTCGTACCAAGCTACCGAATTTCGATCACAACCTGTCAGTCAACAACTCCATTACTCCTCGACCTTCCTCCTATGCCATAAACAAACTCTCAAACTTTGAGTACACGGAGCTGTGGTACTTCACACAGGAAGGCTGCACCGATGCCATGATCACCTATCGCACCGAAGCGGACAACACCTTCGGCATCAGTCGAGTAGGCGATCTTGTTGCTCTATGTCCTGTAGCATCAGTCCAAGCTTCAAGGCGTGTCGTCCAGGATGCAGACCTCTCATGGGACCAGTTCACATATGCAAACCGTTTGTTTACCAAGCATATTCTCAGTGCAGGGTGGCCAGAGGCACATACGAAGGCTCTGCTCCAGTTCTTTGTCAACCTCGAGAGCAGCGCTTACCTGGACCGTACACATGGCAAGAAAATCATCCTCACCTACCAGGCCCGTGCTAGGCGCAGATGGATGGATGCCATGAAGGAAGGCAATGGTCCCATCTTCAACATCACGATCATCAATACCATTTTGATGGAAACGATTCAGAGTGAGTTGTGGAGCAATATCAACGCAGAGTCTCAGCATCTGGTCAGTTCAGTTTTTATTCCTCTATTATCCTCTTGAGCTAACATTTCCCCTCCCCCCCCCCCCCACCTTCCCCTCTCTGCCTTGCTCCAATCACCATCTACATGCTACTGCTACACTGCCACTGCTACATGTCATATTCGCACTACATGCTGGTTATGCCACATCTGGTACCTGCTACACCTGCTGCTTTGGCTGAAATCACAAATGGGCAACGAATGTCCACATGACTACACGACACTAGATGGCAGCTGCACTGGAAGACCTTAAAATTCGTTGCTCCCCACCAGCAGCCGAGCATTCCACCAAACAGAACCGGGCAGCCAGGGAGACGTCTCACCCTTATGGTGGACGCACTCAAGGTCACTCCCAATCCCACTCACCGGCCAACGATCATGGTCATGATTCAAGGCATGGAAAGAGGTCTCGCTCCCCTGCAACATCTAGACGTCACACCCCCACAGCATCGCACAGTGACACTACATTTTTTCCATTCGGCACAGGCTCCAACAGCCCCTCAGCCTGTGCTGTATGCCTTGGGCGTCACCGCCACGATGTCAGCAAATGCAGTTCCGAGACCTTTTGGAATGGTGGTGCAGCACGCTGCAGGCACAACAATCGTGGAAGGCTCGTCAACCCAGAGGGTGCCATCATTTGCTCCGATTGGCAGCGACCCATACCCTGCCACAGCTCCAGCTCCACTCACATCCATGAGTGCTCAGGATGTGGAAGCCCCACTCACGGTGCTCAGAGCTGTTCTCGAGCGCAGAAGGTATAAAGCTCTCACCCCATATCACGCTGACGCATGGGAACAGCTCCTCAACGCGCATAACCTCCTCAGCAGATATCCGAACCTGCCCAATAGTTTTCGGACAGGTTTTGATGCAGGCATTCCCACTATCCATTATACTCGAACCCCACTTAATAACCCATCGGTACATGCCTATCCCCTTGCTTACGAACAGATCATGGAGAGAGAATTTAGGTCTGAGCATTATCTCGGACCTCTCTTGCAAGTCGAAGTTGAATCCCTTATTGGCCCTTTCCAAACATCGCCCCTCTCTCTTGTCCCTAAGCCAGGCAAACCAAACAAATTTCGTGCTGTACATAACTTCTCATTTCCACGTTCGCCGTCAGCAGGGTACCTATCCATCAATCAAGGCATTGATTCGGACCTCTACCCTTGCACTTGGGGAACTTTTGCAACGATTTGCTGCACTATTTGGAATCTCCCACCAGACTCACAAGCTTCGGTTCGTGACATTTCAGAAGCTTACAGGACTATCCCCATATGCCCCGAGCAATGGCCAGGTCTTGTCGTTCAACTGTGCCAACCTGGAAAATTTGCAATTAACACCAACAACAATTTTGGCTTGTCGTCTGCAGGGGGGGTGCACGGGCATGCTGCTGATGGTGGAGCAGACATATTCCGTGCTGAAGGTATGGGCCCCCTTTCAAAATGGGTGGACGACTACATTCTCTTCCGCATTCCTCAGATTTTCCTCAATGAGTACAACTGCAAGCGACGGCAATGGTCCACCACAATCACTGCAAACAGTGGCCGCCTATAGGATGGGAGCAGATTCTGGTACAGAGGTGAGAATATGCCATCCGGTTCGCCTATGGAGTTTGATGAAGATGTTTCTTTCCTGCTCAAAGACCTATCTGCCCACTCCCCTTGCTCAGCACTCGATGCCACGTATACATATGCCAGCACAGATGTTGATCGCATCTCCGAAATCCTTGGAATTCCCTGGGAAGCATCGAAGACAGTCGACTTTGGTTTCTCCGTACCGTACCTTGGTTTTGTCTGGGACCTGCAGGAGCAATCTGTATCGTTGCCCTGGCAGAAGAGGGAGAAATATCTCTCTGCTATCAAAGAATGGATGGAGAGAAGGACCCACATGCTCGAAGAGGTTCAGAAGCTGTATGGCAAGCTTCTCCATTCTTGCCTCATTATCCCTTCAGGACGAGCGTATCTCACCAACCTGGAAGCCATGCTTGCAACCTTCGCTAAACGTCCATTTGCTCCTCACCACGCTCCAGCTGGCACGTCTGACGATCTCAAATGGTGGTCAAGCACCCTTCAGCTCCCATACCTCTCTCGACGAATACCGGGCCCATGCCTTCTTCTCAACTATCAGGCATACTCCGATGCCAGCTCTGGTGTCGGAATTGGAATCACCATTGGAAACCGATGGAGGGCATGGAGGTTGCTCCCAAAATGGAAAGAAGATGGCAGAGAGATTCAATGGGCAGAAGGAGTGGGCTTCGAATTGCTCATCCGCACACTACTCATTAACAGCAACGAAGGCGACCAGTTTAAGGTGTTTGGAGACAATTGCAGTGTTGTCAAGGGATGGTGGAAAGGGAGGAGCCGAAACAAACCTACAAATGTCATCTTCCGACGCATCCACAACATCCTCGCAGACTACAACTGCATCATTCATACGCGCTACGTCCCAAGCAAACACAACCCCGCAGACAACCCTTCCCGGGGTGTCTATTACTCCTACAGCCTCCTTCTTCTGGCAATCCCAATCCCAGATGAGCTCAGACCATTCATCATCGGCTTTGATGGACCTCTCCTCCCATCTGAACTCAATGATTGCAGAGGCGATCACTTCCCGAATCTGCTACCCAAACCTTCATACGACCACAACAGCTGGGAAGACCGATATCACTCGAATTGCCAGCTTGAATCGTGGGGAGAAACGCTCTTCAATGATGCACCAGACTGGTAAAGGAGGTCAGCTGGTGAAACAGCACTACACCCAGCTTCCTCAATCCTCTAGAAGCCGAAACCCAGCTCCATATCAACCCTTGCTAGCTCCCCATAACTCACCCTTGCGGCCGCACTGTCTAGCAGCAGATAGATTACGATTATGGTGTCCTCTTCATCCACCACTAGCCATGGAGAGCAACCGATTACTTGATGTGGTATCTCACCGAGACATCGAGCAGATGGTAGAAATGTTAGCATGCAGCTTCACTGAAGGAACCCAAGAGTCATATGGCTCAGGAATCCTTGCCTGGCACGTCTGGTGTGACCAGAAGGATGTTCCGGAACTACAGCATGCCCCTGCCAGTCAACTACTGATTTCAGCATTCATCTCAGCACTGGCAGGCTCATACTCAGGGAAGACGATCCGAAACTATGTTTACGGACTCAGGGCATGGCACCTCGTCCACCGTGTTCCTTGGGAACCAAATGACAATGAGCTTGAGCTCATGCTCAAAGCTGCAGACTGGCTCACCCCTGCTGCATCCAAGCGTAAAAAGCGACGTCCCTATACGGTGGATTTCATGCTGAAGCTTCGACAGCAAATGAATCTCAATGATCCTTTCGACGCTGCAGTTTTCGCCTGTCTAACAACTCTATTTTACTCCTCGTCACGGGTCGGAGAATTTATGACCCGCCGCCTCGACTCCTTCAACAGCTCTATTCATGTCTCGCAAAGGGGCATACGATATGATCAAGACAGGAACGGCAAGAAGGTCACGGTCCTATTTATACCCCACACTAAATCGGCACCTGAGGGCAAAGACGTCTACTGGAGCAGACAAGATGGGCTCACTGACCCGGAAGCAGCTCTCGATCACCACCTGAAAACAAATCAGCCTCCTCGTGATGGTCACCTTTTTGCATACAAATGGAAGAATTCAACTCGCGCTCTCACGAAATCTGCTTTCATCAAACGCCTTGCAGCTGTTGCGCACCAGGCAGGTGAAGATCCACTGCAAGGACATGGCATTCGCATTGGGTCAACTTTGGAGTACCTCTTGAGAGGTGTTCCTTTTGAAGTAATGAAGGTTATGGGCCGCTGGAAGAGCAACGCCTTCACCCTTTATCTTCGAAAACATTCTCTTATCCTTGCTCCGTACATTCAAGCGCAAGCATCTTCTGGAGCATATGATGAATTTATTTGCATTACCATGCCCCCAGTTCGATAATGTAAGCAGCCTCTCCTAAAAAGTGGGGGCCGAAACTCACTCAACGCGTCGCAGACTCCTTACCCGCGGGTATCGCAGCTCGTCTCGGCCTTTCTTGGTTGGTCAAACCCTTCCTTGTATCGGGAAGCGCTCTGCACTTTCACCCACATAGCATACTTTATGGCTCAAACTTTAAATATCCACTCGCATTATCCTATCCTATCGTTCCTTTTACTACCTGCTAACCTCCATAATAAATAACTACCAATTTAGTTGCTCTCTCCCTATTAGTTGCTCCAAAGTGAGCAGACAAAGATCAATGTAGGCAGTCTTTCACTAGGGTTTCCTCGACGCAGTAATCAGGGAATCATTATACTATATTTTGTGCTTTTATGCTCTGATCACTGTAGTCACATCTAACCATTCCTAAATTTGAATATCAATCTTCGTGTAGGATGCCCTTTTAAGAGCGGCAGTAGTATATTTAGAGTGCATAAATATAATCCGTACGGTAACAGAGTCGGCTAGAAGCAATATAATTAGACCGCAAAGTATAAATATGAAGACAAATTCCATCAATGACTCTCAAGCACATCATCCGGTCCAAAATTGTCGAGGGACGTGAAGTTCTTTTAAAGCACACAGTTGATGGTTAAACTGTGAAAGCTACAACAGGATCATCCGACATGCTTACCACGTTAAAATACAACATATATGATCATTGGGAAGCTGCATTGTTTAGAATATTACCGGTATTGTGTTTAATAGTGATTCAACTCCTTTGCACCTGGCTGGAAGGGAGATTACACGCCTGTATTCATAGTTTGTTGATTTACATTCACCACTGGGATCTTTTCATTTATTACGCTATTATTTGGGTTTATATGACATAGCATGCCTCTTTATCGGGTTCCAGAGTCAATCTAGACGGTACGATAGCAAGTATCGCTACGTCACCATGCGTTTCTTTGTATTTCGCGCTGTCAATATAATTAGACTTTGATAACCATTGGTGTTCGTTATACTTTTCATGATTCCTCTGGAAAGCGAGGTCATGATTACAAACCTAAAGCGCAGAAGCTGCACATAAGATTATATGTGTTTGCAATTTACTCTCAAGTGATTTCCGCCAAAGGCCACCGTGCACGTAGGGTGTCACACTTTCCTAGGGGCATGGTTAATATTTTTCTTTTTGCATCTATTCATGTCGTAATAAAAGGAAGAAATTGGGAGAACTGATCCTGAAATGCAGAAAAGAACGTCCGACCTTGACTTCCTCGATTCCGCTTTTGATATACAAACTTCCAACGTGTCTAATTTTATGTGCAGCTGCTACGCTTCATCCTTGTGATTAATGGCTTAGATTCTGAGAGGACTTTGTGAAAGTAGAACGAGCATAAATAGAATAAAACTATCTCAATAAGTATGGTTGACCTAGCGGGAAAATATATAGAGACACATGGTGAGGTAATAATACTTGCCGTGGTAGTCTCTGGATTGACTCTAGAATATAATGAAGAGGCCTGTGTGGCCATTAGAAGCCCAAATAACTATATGTATGAGTATAGTATATAGGTAGATCTTAAGGGTGAGTGTAAATATATATAAGCAACCCCAGCGTGAATATGGGTGAAAAGGGGGTGTTGTTTGTAGAGTATAATTGCAAATAAAATTGCTATACTACCCTGCTGAGTGCTCACAACCTCTCAAGTCTGTTGGGGCAAGTCTGAAATGAGCTTGTATTTGAAAATGCAGTACAGATAGCACAGAGTATAATGGTCTTCCTTCTTTCTTTGGATGAATACTCCAGGAGATGGTCTTCCTGTCTCTTGAAATTGCACTTTTCACTAACTAAGTCAGGAGCAATGATCTTCCTGTCCCTCAGACTTCTTGGTCTTGGAACTCAGTGGTATTGAGCTTGGTTTGCTGTTCTCTTAAAATAATAGATAGGCTGGTTTTTCTCTCAAGACACTAGCTCTAGCTAGCCTGTCTAACTTTGAAACCAAATTGAGACTTGCTTGTATCTCTCAACTTAGTATTGTAAGAGAATGGGGGCAAAATCACTTTTACCCTTTTCTTTCCTTGTCCCCAGGATTTATCCCTTTCTATGTTGTTATTGTTAGTCAATCCACTGAATCAGTCTTTGGCTCACTTGCATTTCAGACATCTCTACTAGAGATTGAATGTTTATTCATATTTATACTTCAGGCTCATATTGTACTGGTGTCTTTCCCTACTATTTTGCTCCTTTCTCAAAGCATAGTACAGGGCTGAGCACACTACTCATTTGAGTTTCCATTATTTGTATTCTGTTGTAATCTGGTAAACTCTCCTGCTTGGGTAGTGTGGCTCAGTTTAATTCAACTATTATTATTCTGTGCCTTGCTTGTATATAATTGTAGCTGCAGCCTTCTTTTGTATGAGCTATAAACCCATGCCTGCAGCCACGGTGAAAGTTGCTAACGCTCCTAACACCAAGGCCTTAGGCACAGGTTCACAGCTCGCCGGGGGCAAGCCCCCTGGACCCCCTGGTATGCAATACTTAATCCTAGTTTCTGCAGCACAAATCTTAATCTGAGTCCTCAAATATCTTATTATATTAACTCAGTCCAACCACA
>JASFDF010000488.1:0-17914 GCA_036937115.1 Nidularia sp. FH-822889 | reverse complement strand
GAACTCTTTTTACTTTAGGTATTTAATATAGCGTCGTTCTCCTGCTACGTCGTCGCTGAGAACTCTTTTTACTTTAAGACGCTCCTGTTACCAGTCAACAGAAATTTTCCAGTGCAGTTGAAGTTTTGGGATTCACTTCTGTATGGAAGTCATCGATAATACGTGCTGCCTCGTTATTCGGAACGGTATTAAAATGCGCCATCATCTGCATGGTGGCTGTGAAGCGAGTGACCAAAGGAACCTATTATTTGATTCGTAAGTCTGGCGAAATTTGAAATAAGCCTTAGAGTTCTACCATGGGTCTTGAATCTATCACACTTTCTGGTGGAGGTTGCTGCAGCTCTTCTCGAAGTCTTTTCCGTGCGTTCAGAAGCTGTTGCGCTAGCGTAAGATATATTCAGAAAAGCGCTGCCCGAAAGATAGGCCGTACCACGAGCAGAGTGTTCCTTTTGAGCGATAAGCATCAGGAAGAAATGGCGCATTTTAGGAGTCTTCTGTTCACTTACGTATATATTCTCCCCATTGGCTATAATCATTAGTAAGCGAATTTTATGAGTATATAAAGGTGTAAAGATACGGGTCACTGACAAAGGCGAAAATGACGTGGAAGTTGGTGTTAGGAAATCCAGTCTGATAGATGTTGTATGGTCGATGGCTATATCTTGCAGATAAACAAACTTACAAACGTGACTAGATCCATGATCTACTAAACGTAATTAGAGTCAGAAGCTCAAAATATCTCGTCTGAACCACCTACACAGAAGAATGCGCCAAATGCTGCTGTCTCAATCGAATATCGAATGACAAGAGTGATTACGTTGTCGCTTCCTATGGCTTGACTTAGCGTCTATATACACACAAGAATAGTAGCGTATGTCTCACTCTTTCCCCCAGTACGACTTCTCGAAAGATACCACCACAGTAAAACACTGCGCATTCAAGGCTATTAGAAGCTGGTATAGAAGAGAAAAGAACGAAACCCACGTAAGACTGACATCACATGCAACAGTAATCGATTGCCATGCATCCACGAAAGGTACAAGCGCATGATATGATGCAATACTGGAATGAAACTGGAGTTAGTTTTGTCAGAATTCCTAGCAGAAAGAAAGCGAACTCCGGGATGAAATAAGCGTAAATCGAGCAGCTGAACCCGAGGACCGTCTGTATAAAAGCCAGGACCAGAAGATATACGAAGACACGGGTTGAATCAGAAAATTGTTTGATACGCCAAGACAAGTACACTTGGATGGGAAAGGAGGTTCTGTTTTATGAAAGTGAGAAACATGACTCCCGGCAGCAGTGACGGAGACATACAGAGTGGTTATAATGGGAGTCGTTGAGAAAGGCCACACGACATTCATGAGGAACTTTGCGTCGTGAAAGTGCTCGATGGCATATACCCAGAGCATATAAAGAAGAGAAAAGCTATGGAATGTGTCCAAGAGGAATACCCATCCGACGAGGAGTCTATTAAAGAGGAATCAGCGCCGTGCTTAATGATTAGGTAGGCACGTTACTTGATGCCTTTCGTGTCCTGCACCCCTGAATTCCAATACCAGCAAAACTGAAGAACGCAGATACCGTGTAGAAAGGAGTTCAGAACCACGCCAATGACCAACGGACCAAGCGTAACATTTACTCGTTCTATACTTCCCATTTCAATTGCCTAGAAAAGAGATGAATATAGGCAATATCAGTGTAAGAATTGTACCAAGCGAATGGCGGGAAGAAAATCCGCACAATTTTTTACTAGTGTTCTTATGTGGGCGATCCTAAGGTCCGATGTTGCGACGGATGGCAATTTGCGACATACCACAGTACCCTGAGACTCAGCATCATACACGTTGCAGTGCATCGTGCAGTTAATACTGCCATATAAGCTGTCATTAATGAGCACTTGGGAAATGTACGTCGAGTGGCTTCTATTATCAGCCATCATCTTTGACGAAATGCTGTTAATTTTGAAGATTGTTAAAGGCATTTTCCGGTCCGAGATCGAAGGAGGATCAGAGAGATAAAGATTAGGAAAACAGCGCCAAAAATTGCCTTTTGATTTCTAAACTTACTTCCATGAGATGATCAAAAGTTCTTGAGTAGACTCAGTTCGAACCCTAGATACAGTGATATTTCAGCTGACCGGTCCGCGAGGACAATTTTCGGAGATGGATCATTATCGGAAGGCCTCGAAGTACTCTTATACCCACAAACTCATCTAGATCACATCGACAACAGCATCGTGCATTCCTCGAGGAAAGTGGCGGTCGCGGAACGTAAAAGATCCGGCGGCATCAGGTAATCGAAGGCGTTAGCAAATAAGGCAACACAAAAATTCTTTACCTTCCACTATCTGCCGACATTGGGAGGTGAATGGTTAAAAGTTGAAGATACCTTACAACTACTACGAGGAACTGCATGAAATTTATTTGTCCGAACTATGCTGAACGAAGTTGCGTATATTTGACCATCAATCATCAAGGCTCGGATGCGTTTTCAGGAAACAAGAACAATTACTTGCTGTGTGCTGAACTGCAGCTGAAAGAGGGTTCAGAATGACTAATTAGAAATAGTGTATATTTCAATTTTACAAAAGATTCGCCCACCGACGTCAACTATTTCATCAGTCGATATAATAACATTCAAGATCCCGTCCTGTCTGCGCACTACGCCAAGATCCGGGACAAAGAGGTACACTAAGAGAATACCGAAAGAATTGCGCAGCATATAATATTGCGACATCGGAAGAACAAAATTTAATTGACTCTAGAGGCGAAGCAGTCACGCGATAATATTCCAAGATTGTTTGAGGGACACGCATGAAAACAGATCTTATCATCACCGGAGACATGCTACCCTCTCCGACGACAAGTTTGCTGATGGAAGATAGACAGTCACAAAAGCACCGAATTTTTGGTTTATCCTGCCTCGTGTCCAGCCTCACTTGCTATCAGAACTGTCTCCGCTATTCGTAAGTTGTGCCCGCACCACACTGACCATATTCCGCGGAAGATACTAAAAGGTGCATCACCGGAGCGCAAACTAGGTTCATAGATATCCCGGCACATGACTTCATTACCTAAATGAATGGGCCGAGAGTGTCCGTGGAGGATTATCCTGGCCGAAACTGAATTTGTCTCGTCACTGGCCAACAGAACTAAACATATTGCCGCTGATTCCAATTCCTCAACTAGGGCAAAGTCGGTGGCGAGCGTAGAGTCTATTCCGCATAGCGGCGCAGCTGGCACATCACGGACGTCAGATGTGGTTGGCAATCCAGAGGAGGCAATTCCAAAGTACTAGTGCTCTCACGTTCAAATAATAGCGTCAGCGGCGTAAATGAGGAGGAACACTAGGGTGATAGGGAAAAATCGCACCATGTTTTGGAGCCACCTTACCTCGCCTGAAATAGGACCAAAGGTTACCCCGTCCTGTCGCGCTTACGCCCCAAAATGTGGCGCAGCATGATCTTCGGTACCTAGCAGGCACGCAGCGAGGGCACGGGTTCATTAATGCAGACATTTACGACAGATGAGCTGTATGAATGGTGTCTGTACGCCATCCTGCATGTGCAGGATTCTTCATAGCCACAAGCTGATAGGAAGATAGGCCTGAGGAAGAAAAGCAAGAGAAAAGCAAGAGAGATGTCAACAATTATGCAAGTTAGATAAAAGAGCACTCAAGAATTTCAATCTTCGGCCGGAAGGAAAAAGGAAGATAGTGAGGTGACCACCTCCCATCGTTTTCATTGAGGAATTCTGAAGAGGCACACGATCAAGAGGTTCACCTGATCTTGCTATAACTACACCTTCTAATGTTTCGAATCAATCGACAATCTAGATTATCGTTCCTTCTTGTTTCGCTGTTTCATTCGTGCAATTAGTAGGCAGGTGTTTGTGTCTGGGCGCAAATAAGAAAGAAAATTATCTCTGGGTTATTCTGTAATGCTCATTGTTGTGATGTGGCAACAACAGTCTCAGACGCTAAAACGGATGTAACGACCGAATAAAATGGAACACGCTAGAATTGCACACAGCACAACCATTAGGCTATCTATCACACTAATACCTGGTTCATTACAGCCTGTAGCGCCAGTTACTCCGGTGATGTAAGGCCAGGTAAGCCACACCAAGTCATGACGGCTCCGCTGCATCGTCACAACGAAACACGGCTTCCGGCTACCAAATAAGCCGGTGCACAGCCTCACGCAGTTTGCACGGGCCATTCGCCTTATCAGATGCCACATTGATGCCACATCATATCTTCACCTATTTCCCATTTACTCTACTTCGGGCATCTGACCCTGGGCAAAGATGAATCTATGTATGGTGAGCACTTATCAATCATTGTTAGAGCCGAGCGCTTTCCTCCTCTATCCTTCACTCGTATCGCAATCCACCTTGAACTTTGAATATGGCTCGCAAGCGATTGAGAGCAACTGTCAACTGCGATTTGGGAGAGGTGCGGGTTTACATACCAATTTGTGCATTGACAATTCTAACTGGAGGTACCATTAGGGTTTCTCTTTGTACTCAATTGTGGGTGATTAATCGCGCTCTGCTTGCAGGAGGGCTGTGACCCATCGCTGCTGTATTGAAACGCAAGGCCGATGATGAAGCCCTTATGAAGACCATCCACCTTGCGAACATTGCATGCGGTTTCCATGCTTCGTAAGTTTGACGTGCAATTTATTGTAACGACGAATATGAGCGAGCTAATACGTTGTATTTGAAAGCGACTTTTCCATAATGAACAAGACTGTATCTTTGGCTAAAGCCAATGGAGTCCGTGTCGGCGCTCATCCCTCTCTTCCAGATAGACAAGGCTTCGGTCGGAGGGAGATGGCTATGGAACCCGTAAGCCTTCACCTTTTCGTCGTCTATCTAGATCTTATTTCGTCTTTTTGCAGGAGGAACTAAAGGCTTGCTTTATCTACCAAGTAGGCGCTCTATCAGGATTTCTGAAATTGCATGGGCTCTCCCTCAATCATGTAAGTAGAGCACATTATGTATATGTTGAATGTGAAGTTTATTGTTTTGAAGATCAAACCTCACGGTGCCATTTATGGACAAACTTCTCGATCTCTTCCTTTAGCACGTGCCACTGTCCAGGTAGCACAAGTGTTCCAATCCGCTCAAAACGAAGAAGTTGCCTTCATTGGAATTGCCGGTTCTGCGCACCAAACTGCTGCTGAAGAGGCTGGTGTCAAATTCATACCTGGTATTTTTAGTCACATGTTCATCTGAGTGGTATTTAAACGTTGAGTAGAATGGTTCGCGGACTTGGACTACAGCCCTGAAGGAAAACTCATCATTACTCAGTAAGCTTTACTTTTGAACATCATAGGCCAGCTAGAGTAGCTCGAAACACTCATGGTGCTACGATCTCAGAAAGCACGATCCAGTATCCCATGATGTTGTTCGGGAGAGGGTGAGCAATTATCCTTCAATCATACTGGTCGATGTAATAATTCCATTTCTCTTAGGTTCACCGACTCCTCACCGAGCACCTCGTGACAACCACATCAGGAACCTATCTGCCCTTAGGAGAGAACATCGATCAAGTATCGATCTGCTGCCACTCCGATACTCCCGTGAGGCATTCGCATTACTTCATGAGTTGATCTTATTTAATGTATCTTCTTAGGGCGCTGTAGAGATCACGCAGCTGGTGAAGGGCCTGGTAGATGAGAGTAACCATGAGGCAGGGTATCCTAATGTATGAATGGCGACTTCAAGAAGCAAACTTTGTTCAAGCTGCCAGATACGATCTGCATCAGTTGATTTTCTTCTCATCTAAATCCCCGTGCATGCGTTAGTTTGCGCATGACGTCAGCTATGCTTCGCTCTGGTTCCTATGGCTCTAGTTTTTTTTGGATATGGTTTCCGTCTATCTTTGGTCCCCACAGGTCAGCAGACTGTGACTAGCTTATCTTCGGATGGAGTTCTATCTCACGGTATCTGCATATTCTTCGTCGATATCGCCTCTTCTCGTGAACTTAATTAGCACTTCGTATTTACTGCGTCCAACATGACGGGCTACGCAGAACAGAAACTGCTCGTCGCGAATCGAGGCGAGATTGCAGTCCGCATTATTCATACAGCAAAGGAACTTGGCCTACCCACGGTCGCGGTTTACACACCCTCGGATGCACTCTCCCCTCACGTATCTCTTGCAGATGAAGCTGTCCCTTTGCTTCTAAATGAGCCAGGAGTCACTGGCCAGGAATCCGAAGCGAAAGCATATCTTTCTGCGTCGACGCTGGCCGCCATTTGCAAGGCCAATGCTGTCACTCTCGTTCACCCCGGCTACGGATTTCTCTCTGAGAACGCTGAGTTTGCATCGCTCCTGTCACATACCGGTATCACTTGGCTTGGCCCGAGGGTAGATGTTATCAGAACTATGGGTATCAAGCACGAAGCGCGTAAAGTGGCTGTCAATGCTGGCTTAGAGGTGGTGCCAGGGTCGGATGGACTTTTGCAAAATGAAGAGGAAGCAGTCAACATAGCGAGACGTATTGGGTTCCCTGTAATACTGAAAGCAACGGCTGGTGGTGGCGGAATGGGAATGGTGATTTGCAGCACAAATACTGATTTGAAAAATAACTTTGCTGGAACAAAGGGTCGTGCCAAGGTTCGCTCACTTTGGTGTTCATTTTCCTTCACATTACTGATAGGAATTTATTTGAAGGCATTATTTGATGATGATGGTGTCTTCATGGAAAGATACTTTCCAGCCGCTCGTCACATCGAAGTGCAGGTGAGTAGCATACCGTGGCTCTTATTACATGAATAATGATTTCCGCACTAGGTCTTTGGGAATGGTCTAGGAGACGTCGTGCACATGGCTGAGCGTGAATGTAGTGTCCAAAGAAGACACCAGAAAGTGATCGAAGAGACTCCGAGTCCCTTCTTCACTTCGCATCCAGGTCTCATATTTGCAGAAGTAGCCGTCCTCTGAAAGCTGAATGATGTTTACAGGTTTGAGGGAGAAAATATGCGAAGCTGCCGTGGACCTTTGTCGCACCCTCAAGTACGGCTCCGCGGGTAACTAGCCCCGAGAAGTCATCATCACATTAACTCAAACATTGTAAACTGCAGGGACAGTCGAATTTCTAGTGGACGACGAGACCGGAAACTTCTACTTTCTTGAGATGAACACACGTATTCAGGTAATTACGTTCGCACTAGCTTAGTTTCATTACCCCTCTGAACTTGGATCATGACAGGTCGAACATCCTATTACCGAAGCAATTCATCCTGGTTTGGATATTGTAAAGCTTATGATTCAACAAGGGCTGGCTGAGCGAAACGGTACTGGAGGGTTGAATTCATCTTCCAAGGAAATGGCGCAGGCTACATACGATCATCTTCGAGTAAAATTGGGACCTATGTACGCGATAGAGGGTCGGGTATACGCCGAGAACCCTTCGGAAGGGTTCATACCGTGCCCTGGATTACTGCAACACGTTCAGTTGAGTGAAAAAAAATATGACTGGCTCAGGATCGATAGCTGGGTACGTCGTGCACTATTTTAACCTTTCCCATAGTCATCAACTTATATGATGTCAGATCACCACTGGAATAGCGATTACCCCATATTTTGATCCTCTTTTGTGCAAAATAATTGTTACAGGAAGCTCCCGAGAAGAAGCGTTGTCGAGATTTCGGAAGGCACTGGAGGAATGCAAAGTGTTTGGTCCGCCTAATAACGTCTCGTATCTAAAGGCAATCGCAGAAAGCAGCGTGTTCTGCGAAGGACGAGCAACGACCAGATTCCTGGATACATTTTCCTATATTCCTCGGTAAGTTTATGTTTTAAGTTTGTCGGAAAAATGCTGACATTATGCCATCAATTTTCAGCGCCATGAAGGTCATCTCGGCTGGTATTGATACGTCCATCCAAGATCTGTCAGGAAGAACCACAGGCCTCGGAATTCCTCGAAGCGGACCTATGGATTCCCTAGCCTTCAGCGCTGGTAATATTCTTGTTGGAAATTCACCTGCTACTGAGGGGCTAGAGATTGTTATTGTGCCTGGGGTATCATTCTCATTACAATTTTTTTTCGAGACAGCGGTTGTCGTTACTGGGAAGGATGTATTGGTTAAGGTTAATCGGAAAGCAGCAGATATGTGGTCTAGGGTTCTCGTCCCTGCAGGTGGAAAGCTCTTATTGGAAGCTAAGCCGCCGAATGAGCATGTTACTGGATTCAGAGTGTATCTATCTGTGAAAGGTGGTTTCCCCGAGGTGCCGAAGTATCTGGGGTCGAAATCGACTTCCATGGGTTTCGGTGGCTATCTGGTAAGTCAGAGTCGCATATCTCGACTTGACTAGATATGAACGCCTTCTGTGTGTTTTATATTTAGGGGAGGTCTCTCCTTCCCGGCGACCAGATATCCTTGGGAGAGTGCTCACCAAACTCAGACGAAAGATATCACCACTACGTCCTACCAAAGGCGCTTGTTCCCGCATATCCTTCTCACTGGATAGTCTACGTCCTCTCTGGTCCTCATGATGACGAGGAGTTCGTAACTTCGCAGGGTATATCTGCGTTTTATTCCACACACTGGCGTGTAAGCGCCTCGAGCAACAGGCTCGGCATCCGCTTAGAATCGGAGACTAAAATTCAGTGGGCAAGAAATGACGGCGGTGAAGGGGGTTCTCATCCCAGCAACATCTTGGATAATGGATATGCCCCAGGAACCATCAATGTTAACGGTGATACTCCCGTAATACTGACTAACGAGGGACCTGATATGGGTGGGTATATTTGCCTTTGCACTGTTGCTACAGCGGATATGTGAGTCAAAGTCCAGACATCGGCATATCACATTTTCTTGAAAGATATGTACTTTATAGGTGGAAGTTGGGACAAGTTAGCCCAGGAAACACCATCGAGTTTAAGCAACTACAATGGCATGAAGCTATCCGTCTCAAAGATAGGAATGATCAGTGGCTTTCAGCCGTTCAGAATGCAGATGTAAGTGCCGCCGCACCACATGAAGCGATGAATCTATGTGATTCGAACTTGAATGGGACGCATCACTCTCCTCTGCTTTATGTAAAGCAAGTGATTATAGAAGACGGAATCAGAGTTACTTTTCGTCAGGCAAGTTTCTTTCGATTATAAGCAGAATTCATCACAGCTAATTGTTGCAGGCTGGAGATACCGGAATTCTTATTGAATTCGGCACCATGAACTTGAATCTATTTACCCGAGCTCGTATCCATAGTTTCCAAGAACTTCTGAGGGCCAGAAACATTCCTGGGATAATGACTCTCTGTCCTTGCATTCGATCTGTCCTGGTGCGTTTGACATCAATTGTTGTTTTGGTACATTGTAGTATTGACGAGCACTTGCAGTGTTTTTATAACCCTTTTGTCATCTCTCAACAGGATGTACTACAAGAACTGGTAGACGCCGAGAAGGCTGTGCCTAATTCTATTGCAGAAATGGAGTTCCCAGGCCGGAAAATAACATTTCCAATCGTCTTGGACGATTCATGGAATAGACGCGCATTGGAACGCTACATGCGTGTAACTCGCGACAAAGCAGTATACCTGCCCAGCAACATAGAATACTTGGCAAACAACAATGGCCTCACAGGCGGCGCCGAAGAAGCTCTGCAAAAACTGGTAGCTTCGGATTGGGTACGCGTATTTGCCTCATTCCCACAACTTGACATCAACCTATCACGAGTAGCTTGTTTTAGGTGTTGGCTTCTATTTAGCGTGCCCTTTCCTTGTCCCGGTAAGTGCCTGTGCGATAATCCTCCTCTACTAGGTACTCACTCCACAATGTGAGATTGATCCGCGGTGCCGACTTGTCGGCCAAAAGATGAACCCGTCGCGAACATACACTCCCCGGGTAAATTATTATTAATGTTATATACACATACAACGATAATCTGACATAATATTATAAGGGTGCTATTGGGATCGCAGGGCCCGTTGCTGCCATATATCCCGTCGAATCTCCTGGAGGATATCAGTTATATGGGCGTACCTTACCAGCATGGCAAACATGGGGAAACGGAAAGGACTTTAGTCAGGACAGACCATGGCTACTTCAACCTTTTGACCAGGTTAGCTTATGTGATTGAGGTCCAAAATTTAGTCCACTGACAAAAAGTAGATCCATTTTGAGATCATCCAAGAAAATGAATATGCCACTGTAAGTAAGCTTTGGTCATTATTAGATCTAACTACCTACACAATACAGCTCGAGAAGAAATTTGACGCAGGACAATATTCTTTCAAGGTACGCTGACTGATACAATTAAGGTTATTATATCACGAAGCCGTCCTCAGATCGAACCGGCAGCCTTTTCGATGAGAGAACATTCCACGTTCCTTGATAGTATTGCAGAAGATTTGGCTGTATTTCGTAAACGACAAGAGGAAAGCATCGTCCGTGAATCAGAGAAGTAAGCCGCTGCATTGTCCTACCTAAATCTTTCAGACACTGTGACCATCTTACTCATTCTAGAGAACGGAAATTGCTTCATGAGTGGGAATCCGAGAGAAAATTATCTCATCACTCTGGCGCTCAGGACGAATTACAAGGTCGGTCTTCCATGATCCCTCCATCTTGAACTTTGAAACCTATGCTTGAATTAAGATATTTCCGAAGCTGGAGAGACGATCACAGCTTCTCTGTTTGCCTCCGTGTGGAAAATCAAATGCAGGCCTGGCGATTGCATAAACTCTCCTGACGATGTTCTAATAATACTTGAAGCGATGAAGACCGAAATTCCTGTTAAGGCGGGTGAGAAGAATGTAGGAAAGACCGTACAGGGATTTGGAAAGGGCATCAAAGAACAAGCGATAGTTCGACCTGGAGACGTACTGATTGTTCTTTTATGACGCTGTCATAATTTAAAGGATTTCATTCGATGCTAGGTATTTAATTCACAGACGGAAATCCGAGGATGGTGGGCACTTCACACTGTGGGAAATATCGGTGGAGCCTGACAGTCTGGCACAAGTGTACAGTGAGCTGAGGTACATGACGTCGGCCGAGCACTCTGAATCTCCCAGAGTACTGATAGAGTGGATTAAGTATAGAGGGAAATACACAGGGCATCGGAATTGAGCTTGGTTTCAGGACGATTCAAGGCACTGGTCTCTGACATGGCACTAAACAGTGGCGAGTTCGACCATGGCGTTTAAAGCAAACAATGCCCGACAAACATGTAATTCCACACAATACCACTTGGCGAAGTGTTTGATCTTCAATTTCGATGACGTCCTAGAGTCATTACCTACCCAATGGCACCACTTCAAAAACCTCAACCGGTCTTGGAAGCATCGAGTTTTGATCCCGAGGTCTTTCGCTAAGGCTCAAATCTTTTCTCCATTATTGGTAAATTAGTTTCCACGGGTTTCTCGACTTGAGCAACCCAAAGAAACGGAGCACGAAAACCTGGAAATCTGGAACCTTGAAAACCTATGTCCAATTATTGGGAAGCCTTTTAGGCAGCTGAGAAGTAGAAACCTATAGAACAGAACATACATATTAATAATTGATTTTAGCCTCCCAGGTTTTCAGGTTTCAAGTTTCCAGGTTTCCAGAACCGTGAAACCAATGAAAACCAATGAAAATTCGGAAATTAATGCTAACGTCGCTGTATGTTGGTCTCTCTGAGAATGTAATTCAAAAGGTCTAACAGGCATACAACAAATCCTGTGGACACGAATGCATGGTCTATTTTTGGTCAGAGTGCCACTCCACAAAATCAATCTCACATTCTCTTTTCATTGGAGGGCGCATATATCGACTCATGTTTCTCAGATTTTTTTTACAAATGGAGACGAATAGTACTGACACTATAATATAGTGGAGTACAAAGCATCTAAATTCAAAGCTTACTTTGTACTTAGCAATTCTAGATTCGAAGACATTCGACAACTTCAAACAAGCTAATAGACGAGGTGTGTACGTCACTTTATGATCTATTTTTGCTTGAAATTTCTGACAATTTCGTTCCCAGCACAACTTCCTATTCAAGCTCAAAGACACCCTAACTAGATTTTGACACTCCATACCGATCAGTATGGCGCTGCCCCATGTGAGAAGGCTAATATCCGGCGAGAACAGTTACGCAGTAGCAATAACACACTTCTCCCATTTCACTACCCACACTCGCGAAATCGCATTCAATCATTGGAGGAACAAGGACAGCAATTGCCTCACCTATGTCAAGCAGAAGTACCTCAAAAAAAACGTTTATAAGGAGTTCCATTCTGTCGCAAAAACCCATCCTCTCTCACCGACAATGGTCTTCATCTCCGTTGGAGTTGCGGCTCTCGGATTCCTGCCTGCGGCACTCGCTGCTGTCCGCACATTTGACTTTACCGTCAACAATGCACGTGTCAGCCCAGATGGGTTTGAACGCTCGTAAGTGGGGAGCTCTTTAGGGTTATATGAGTCCTTCATTATTATCGTTTTTAGGGCTGTCTTGATTAATGGCGCCTATCCTGGACCAGTAATCTCTGTTAATAAAGGGGACTCGGTACATATTCCTACTCATAATAAGCTTACCGATCCAACTATGCGTCGAAGTACTTCAATTGTCAGTATTTTTATCGCAGTTGAAATAAATGCAGCATTGACCCATTTTCCACAGCATTGGCATGGATTCTTCCAAGCTCGCAGCTCTGTCATGGATGGCCCTTCGTGAGTATTCCTTGAATTTATCATTGAATTGTTTATTGATCAGTACTTCAAATTTAGCTTTGTTAATCAAGTGAGAATGGGTCTCTCCCGAGAAATCAAAGTCATTAAAATTTATTATTCAGTGTCCCATACCTCCGAATACTACTTTCAACTATGATTTCGATACGGCTGGGCAAACCGGGAAGTATGTGTCTGTTCTCATGTTAATTTCATTTCAATCATTATAACTATTCACGTTTAGCTTCTGGTATCATTCGCATTTGTCCACCCAATACTGTGACGGTCTCCGAGGAGCATTTGTAGTTTATGGTAATTCAGTTTCCCGAGTGATGGAAATTCCAAACCTGACAATATTTAGATCCTAATGATCCCCTGAAGAGTCTCTACGACGTGGATGATGGTTTGTTATTTCGTTTCAGGACAGTCAACTGCCTATTTCTGACTTTCTTTCAGAGAGTACGATCATTACACTTTCTGATTGGTATCATCAGGTAGCTCCGCTTGAGCAGGATAATGATTTCAAGACGGCCGTTGTACCGTGAGCTTACATCTTCGTTTGAATAACAGCAAACGCCGTTACATGCTTTCACCATAGAATTCCGGATTCTGGCTTGATTAATGGAGTAGGTCGTTACAATGGAGGCCCAGAAGGTAAGCTATTCTGAGAACCTGCCGATGGATGGGACATCCAACATAAATTTTCTTGCAGTACCATTTTCCGTCATAAATGTGGAACAAGGCAAAAGATATCGGTTTGTTGTCTTATCCAATCAGCTGAGCATTTTGTTCTGACCGGTTTTAAAAGTCTTCGTGTGTTTGCAACTGCTTGCCGCCCATTCTTCACTTTTTCCGTGGACTCCCATAACTTGACCGTCATTGAAGCCGATGGTATTGAGCACGATCCTGTTACCGTCCAGAACTTCGATATCTACGCCGGTATGCAGCTCATTAATTCTACCTGGAATCACCATGAATATTAACAGTAGAAAAATAGCGCAGCGTTATTCCGCTATTCTCGAAGCTAACCAGCCTGTTGGAAATTACTGGATGAGAGCCCCTCCCACTGGAGGAGATCCGGCGGGAAATCCCAACTGTAAGTCGGTGTAAAAAGCCGGTGATAACGGTCTTCATTGTCATTTTATTGACAAATCCACCATATGCAGTCAACCCTAACCTCACGCTGGCAATTGTGCGCTATAAAGGTGCCCCAGATGCTGAGCCTACTACTACCAATCCTGGTGGCGCTAAACTACAGGATACCCAGTTGCATGTAAGTTTTCTTATGCACACACCGCTCCGGACATAAACCTACTGTCTCACATCCCTAGCCCATCGCGCAAGTGGGTCCGGGTATGGTAAGCCGTATTCTTCCGTTGCACAGCTTGGTTGTTCTTTAATTCCCATCTCAAATTTAGCTTGGAGATGGTCCTCCAGATGTTGGTATGTACAATATACCGTATTAAATTGAAACGCGGCGAACTAATGTATCCTCAGCCATTACGTTGAACATCACGCAAGTGAGTTTCTTCCAAAGGGATTCTGTGGTTCATTTCTAACCTGTTCATGCCAGCCCAACCCGCCATTCTGGGATATCAACGGCATTTCCTACATTTCCCCCTCTGTTCCAGTTCTCCTCCAATTGCTCAGTGGAGCGAAGAAGGTAACCACACATTCCACAGCAGACGTTGCGTTATTCTGACTATATAATTTACCTTTTAGCCCCAGGATCTCCTTCCTTCAGAGCAGGTGTGAGTAAAAATAAGACTGCAGAATTCTCTACGCCTAATAATTTGCTATTCAGGTTCATTTTACCAAAGAATAAGCTAATAGAAATATCAATTCCGGGTACTGGATGTGAGTAAATATTATTTAGATGGCTGACACATACTTACAAAGATATTATAGCGCATCCCTTCCATTGTGAGTGTCGGGTTATTTTTGGGATAAATACATCTATATTTGGCATATTAATTAGTGCATGGACATGCATTCGACGTTGTGAGACCTCCGAACGTCAACGCGACCAACTTCGTCAAGTATGCTATCATTTAGCGCCTTCTACAGTGACTAAAGATTTTCTTCTCCAGCCCTCTCAGACGTGATGTACAAGCAGGTAAGGCATTGGATACAGACAGCTTAGAGTCAATCCTTACTTGATGCAATTATTTAGTCACCGGAGGAAACATGACCTTCCGCTTCTTCTCTGGAAATCCTGGAGCGTGGTTCCTGCATTGGTGAGCCCTCGTTTTTTCAGAACAATTTCTTGGATAATAACCTTGAGCTATTAGTCACATCGATTGGCACTTGGAATCTGGTCTCGCTGTCGTATTTGCTGAAGCCCCAGAAGACAACGTCAAAGGAAATCAGTCGCAGATAGTTCCACAGGATTGGGACTCGCTCTGCCCCGATTACAATGCATTGGCCCCTGAGTTCCAGTGAGCAGAGTATCGAGTTAAATAAATTTCGCGAGCATATAATCAGCAGGAATCGATGTATCGCCACTAAGCTCCTTCTGTCAAATAATTCTATTTGTTAGTTCACGCACATATAGTGCATTTGTACCTCGATACGTATTATCGAATTGATTTGACATGTTATTCCGACTACGAGCATTGACTTCAACAGCCTATTCTATATGTAAAGTTGAAAAGTTTCGGGGAAATAGCATGGTAACGTTGCATCCTCCGCATTTAAGCATAGCTATTCGCAAAAATTACAAACATATTTGTTAAAGACTCTAATTTAAAAAATAAATACTTGTATTCATGAGCTGCGAAATGTCGCATGGAATGAAATCGATTCAGAAAGAACAAAAGGTTTGCCAGTAAGCTGCAGTGACAAGAAACACGCCCCATTGGGCTTCAATAGTACAGCAATAAGATTTCTATAAAAAACAGAAAGTGCGTGTCCACCAGCACCTCACTCTTTGATATTAACTCCTCTGAAGATCCCTTGTTCTTGGAGGGCTGCGATGGCAAGGACAACTAGAGCTTCTACTTGTAGACTGCTATACTTTTGTAAAAATTCTGAGCGTAGATCTGTGTACTTATCCATGGACGCTGTTTACTTATTTTTCTTTCTGCGTCCTTCTTTTTAGTTATATTACTAGCTTTGCTGTTGTACTTTTTCAACGCATACTTTGTAGTTAATTTCCGCAGTGGATGTTCTCGTTGCATTTTGAGTCTACGGTTTTCTAAGAATACTATTAAAGTCTGTCTATCTTCTATAATTGATTAATAGTGATTTTTACCTATAACATTCAGTTTACAAATTCAACTTATTTCCTAAAATAAGCTCCTGAAGAAGACATTAACATTTTTACCGTGCGGGAGCTGGTTCCGCGTAGGTCCGAAAGCCTGCTGACTAATCCGCACAGCATCGGAGCCAGGAATGAGCTTCCTGCCAGACGGTTACTCTATATCTTTCTTCCGGACGTTCAAACACGTTTCTTCAGCTTGTTTTCACCTTCACTATCACAGGATTTATAAGGCATTCTAGATTCTACAGCATGCAGTGTAGCTATTAAAACAGCTGCATAAGTAACATGGTAAGCTTCCAGTTGAGGAGCCCATGTTGTAATATTTGGCTCTTGAAGCACTTATCACCTTCATATTGCAAGCGATTCACATTTCATTCGGCTGAAAAATAGCGGTATCATCATTCCAGGCTTTACACGCTGCGTCAATAACCATGACTCCATGTATTCATTCGAGTCCTACCGGCGATGTTCTTTTTACTGGGCTTTGCCTTTGCCTAACGGCTAAGGGACATACTAGACGATCTTGACTATCTCCATTTACATCTCCTGATGCTTCATTTGGTTATGCTTAACACTCTGGAGGAAATCTGTGAGTTTTGAACAATGCATGCCTGTCACTTGTTCTACAAAGTCGACGGCGCCTTACGATCCACTGGCTGAATTCGGCCGAAGCTAATGTTCTGGCGACTCCTGCTTCAGCCATCTTCAATAATACTGGGCGAGGTAAGTGATGCATCATTGTAAAGACTCGAATGTGTCACGGCTGAAGTTCTCGAGTGGTCATCATTTAGATCTGGCTCGGCGCCCAGAGCAACCTCTTATAAAACCCCCCTCCTTACCTATCCTCGAATATCATTCACAATTCGCTTCTCCATTTTCACAGGAGCTACTCGACTTCTTCTTTCACATCGCCTCCCATTCACTTTATCGGACTCTGATTACCCAAATTCATAATGCAGTTCTTGGCATCCCTCTTTGTGTTCGCCTCCTTCCTCATGGTAGCCACCTCCGCCGCTGATTTCTACAGTTCCAACTTCGAAGATCGCAGCATTTCCACCAATAAAGGCACAAATAAGTGGGGTGCCGCAGCCTTCCAGGAAATCGTGGATATCGTGGATTCGAATACTTCTGGAACCCAAGTTATCCAATCTCGACTTCCACATTGATTTTTAATAGCTCCCCGCTGAATTGATATATCTTCAAGAGCTTCGTCCTCCTCATTGCAAGAGTTGCTTTCTCAATGCAGTCACTATGTTTGGGGACATTGAAAATAACGACTTGGCTATTGGTGTAGCTGACAACAAGCTCCACCTACGGAAATATAACTTCACTCTTGAGTAGGTTACTCTTTACCCTCTGAAATTTCCTTGCTGAATTATTTTTCCTTCAGCGCGCGGAAATGGAATATTTCGTGCTTCGTCTGTGGTGCAGATGCTGCTAAACACCAAGGCTAGATCGCTATGTCACCATGACGACATAGCGACGTGTAGAATTCCCTCCGGTTGTGACGAGAGCTTTGTTCAAGGGATATTGCAGCGGAGTAGACAGCCAACACCATGTCATTTAGAATGCTTGATAAGTGAACAATTCATTGCGTTTTATTTTAAATTTTACATCCTTCAGACCAGCGTGATCAATAGACCTTCTAGTCAATGACAATAATTGTTTTGCGATTTTATTATGGACCAAATCTGAATCATTAGTTATACAATAATTTTCTTGCTCGACTGGCACAATCATAAGACGTCAGAATAACGTTATTGTTGACTCACGCTTCGTCAATACTCATCAAATGCCAGCTGGGTGTGGCTGACGATGACAAGTTATCACCCCAGAATGTAATACTTTTCATGTCACACGAAAACTGGACTTAAATGTTAAATTATCAGTTTAAATTTCGGATAAACAGAAAAGTTATTACAAATTTTAATATTATTAGACACTGAAAACTGATCTGAGGAGTATATTATATAATTAGT